>JAANSM010002655.1:0-14507 GCA_036850725.1 Orchesella villosa | reverse complement strand
ATGAAAAATATTGTCGTTGATGGAAACATGGTGTACCAACATTATAAAAAATCGACATATAGCTTCCCATACAGCTTACATAGGCATGTGCATTCTATCTTGTTCTATACTATGGGATTGACATTGACAACGTCTGGCGCGTCAAATTTTTATTTTGGTTCAAAATTTTTAAGAGAAGTGAGGAATGTCTTGGAAAAGTAATATCACACCTGTAACATATCCGTCGTACATTGAATAGCAAATAACATTGCTGGGTTTTGGTTTGGTAAAAATGTTCAAGGATATGTGATAAAGGTACACACCTACCTGACTTACACAAACAAACCACTCGCACAATACAGCCAGAAAGGACAGAAATCAAAGATGCATAATGTTAGGAAGAGAACAGAGCGGCTGATTATCAGCCACTTCAGCAACAGCAACCTAGCTGCAGCCTGCATTTTACATCATGAAATACAAAAAAGCTTATGCCCAAATCCACAATGCAGAACTAAAATGCAATATCCACACAAAACTTTTACCCTGGAAAATGACAACAATGTAAATTTATAAGAACGGAAAGTCACATAAAACTGATGATAAAAAATTCAACCTATTTTGTTATAAATTATTATTACGGGGAAACGATAGGATAATTTTCTTATATCCTCGATTTGATTTATTTCAGAACAAACTATACTTATCAACGCTAAGCTACTAACGCTACCCACCCAAACCCCACAAGGGGACATGATTATAATGCTTAAATTATTAAGGTGAAGAAGCGAAAGGTAGAAAAACTGATTACATATATCCGCATTTTATTTTACTATAGAGATTACTCCTATCCTAAATTACTGTACCTCCATGATAAATGATTCTGAAATAAGCTAATAAAAATCGTTAGAACTTCAAAAAATGTGCAATGCATGTTTATAATTTATTTATTTACACTTAAAACTTCAAAATTAAACACTTATCAAATTCTTTGATAAAAAGTAACCAGACAAATATTAACAACGAGCAAAACAGACGTATGCCTCAATCGGATTTTATATTAAGTCTCTATAGTAGTCATGTTATGGGCAATCTTTAATTGTTCTCCCAAATTTCCCGATGACGCAAATGATATCGAATTCTAAACGAATTAAATAATTTTAATTAAAAAACCTTAAGTTTCGTATCCAGATTCGTTTAGTTTGTGGATCTAGGGAGAAAAGAGCGTCCCTGCATGAACGGTAAAAATGGAAAATCCCATGCCAAGTAGGATAATGAGCTACATTCCTTATTAAATTGTAAATAAAAAATGATACATAATAATCAATCAATAATGTTTTAGGAATTTTTTAATAGTTTAAAAATGATGCATGTACACGTAAATTATATAATGTTACACTTAATCAATTTTCTTGTTATAAAGTAAAAAACAACCAAAATATAATTCGATTCGTGAATAATATACACGAGTGTTGGATTATAAAACGTTGGTCTTATTGATTATGGGCAGTTTTACAATGACCAGCCAGACCGTGTTCTCTTCTGTAAGTTAACGGACACTGTTTACAAAAGTAAGGCCACTCTCGAGTATGCTTTGTGTAATGATATTCAAAATCTCTCAATTGGTTTGCACGATAGCTGCAGAATAGGCACTTCAAAACTTCACCGTTCGAACCAACATGGTCAAATAAGTAGTGACGATAGAGTTCCAATGTAGATTTGAGAATAAATGGGCACCTTGAGCATGGAAATCCCTCACCTTCCCGAACCATTTTCTGGTCTTCCGAGTGGAATGACCGGCAATGAAAGCAAAGGCTCCAGGAGCTTGTAAATGTAAGCGGTCACTCCCTGCAAAAGTACGGACGCTCACCAGTGTGCTTCATGACGTTCCAATTTCGTCCAATCACCCGCGTGGAAATTGCAGAAAAAACAGCTTAAAAATTCATCTTTTGAGCCAACGTGATCCCGTAAGTAGTGACGTGACAATTGTAATTCAGTTTTAAAAATTAACCGACACCTTGAACACGAACAATGCTCATTTTTTGATTTAGCGTGTACACTTTTTATGTGCCCTTTCAAACCTGAAAGGTATCTGAGGCGTTTTCCACAAATCTCACACTTGTACGGTGTTTCGTTCAAATGAGAAGTGATATGTTTGTCCCTGCTTGACTGTGTCTGGAAGGCCCGTCCGCAAATATTACAGGAAAAAGGTCGCACTTGTCTATGCACGTATCTGACGTGCGAATTCAACTTCCCCTTTTCAGGGAATGACTGCGGGCATTCAGAGCATGGATAACGTAGGAGCCCACCCGAATGTCGTTGAATATGTGCTTTATACGATCTCATGAAAGAAAAACTTTTGCCACATATACTGCAGCTGAACGGCATTTCCGGATTGTGCACTCTCATATGAGACTTGAGGCTGCTGGCAAAGCTATAAGATTTTACACATATGGAACAAGAAAATGGTCTTTCGTTCGTGTGAACTCTCATGTGAATTTCAAGGTTGGATTTTGAAGTTGCTGATTTATTGCAAACGGGGCATCTGAGTCGGACGCCAACATCATGTTTCCTTATTAAATGCGCCTTCCGTTGATTTTTTTCTGAAAAACTTGATGGGCATTTCGGACAAGGAAATGGTTTTTCTCCGGTGTGTACCCTCAAATGCCCCAACAGTTGCTTGAAGTGCATAAACAGTTTCTTGCAAATGATGCACTCGTGCTGCTTTTCTAATTTGGTGTGAACACGGAGTTGATGATCTTTCATTTTACAGCCTTTCGTAAATTCTTTCCCGCATGTAGGACACTCTTCTTTTGGTAGATTTAATACATTGTGCGCATTAATGAGGTGCCTTTTCAGGTGATGTTTGAGTGAATATGCTGCAGGACACTGGTCACATTTATGTGATTTTTCAATGTTCTTATGAGTATTTCTGTGGACACACAGGGTGATAGAATTCCTGAATGATTTGCCACATACGGAACATGAGAATGGACGCTCGTCTGTGTGTTGTCGTAAATGCGTTTCTAACTTGCTTTGTATTGGGTAGCACTTAGAACAAAAGATACATTGCCACTTCTTCATTGTAAATGTTAGGTGTAAACTACAAATAAATTGTTAAAAATTACGAGTTTTTGATAAACTAACAGGTAATGTCAACTTCCGAAGAACCAATCGTTGGTTGTTGGTTGTGAATTGTAGCGTTTGATTTTATGTTCGTCAAGTTTTTTGGTTGTTTCAACTTTTTTAGGAGAAGTGAAGAATGTGAATGTTTTGGAAAGTAATATCACACCTGTAACCAACCCGTACATTGAATAGAAAATTGCATTGCTGGGTTATGGTTTGGTAGCAAGCAATGCTAAAGACTATGTGAAGAAAAAAGTACCTACGTACACATAACCCAAACAAACCACTCTCGCAAAGCAAACTGCAGCCTGAAAATCCAGACACTAGATGTATATAATGTTAGAAAAAGATCAGCCGCTGATCTGATTATCAGCTGCTTCAGCAACTTAGAAGAGGTGCATACTTACCACATGAAATATGAAAACCGTTACGCTCAAATCCACAATGCAGCACTACAATGCAATATCTACACAAAACCTTGAGACTGAGATGCTAAAAAATTACCCTGTAAAATGACACAATATAACATTTTAAAATAAGAAATTTTGATAAGTTTATCTTTGAGTTGAAAGAAAGGAGTCACTTGAAAATGATGATACAATGCAATCTATTTTGTGTTATAAAACTTTTATTACGAGGAAACCATCCGTATCTACCCATCCAAACCCCACAGGGAAACCTTGATTTTGAATGTTGACATTATTAAGGCGAAGAAGCGAAATATAAGAAAACTGATTATAGGTAGCCACATTTTATTTGACTATAGATTATTCTTACTATAAACTATTACGCTTGTATGATCAAGGATGATGAAATGAAGTAATAAAAAATCCTTAGAACGGCAAAGGATGTGTATTCATGTTATGAATTGATTTATTTATATTTCTAACTGTAAAAATTAATACTTAATATTATTCTTAGATAAAAGGTTACACGAGAAATATTAAAAACGATCACAACAGACACATCGCTTTTGGGTTAGAAAGTCCCCATGCTAGTTATATATTATGGACAATCTTTAAATGTCTTCTCAGATCTTCCAACCTTCCAAATGATTGTGGGCAGTTCTTACAAAAATAAGGCCGCTCTCGAGTATACTTCGTGTAATGATATTCCAACTCTCTCAAACACCTCGCACGAAAGCTGCAAAATATGCACTTCAAAAAATCAGCGTAGGAGTTAACATGTTCCAATAAGTAGTGACGAGAGGATTCAAACTCAGATCTTAAAATCAAGGGGCATTTTGAGCATCGAATCCCTTGAGAATTTTGAGCATGTACAGTTTTCAAATGTGTTGTCAAACTTCCAAGACATCGGAATTGCTTCCCACAAATTTCACACTTGTGTGGAGTTTCTTTCAAATGTGTGTTGATGTGCTGATCTCTGTTGCATGATGTTTGGAAATACAAATTTCACACTTGTGTGGAGTTTCTTTCAAATGTGTGTTGATGTGCTGATCTCTGTTGCGTATTGTTTGGAAACTCCGTTCACAAATGTTACAGGAAAAAGGGCGCACCTGTCTGTGCTTTTGTTTGACGTGTTTATCCAACCTAGAATTGTATTGGAATGTCATAGGGCATTCAGAACATTGATATTTTAATC
Organism: Orchesella villosa; assembly: GCA_036850725.1. Classification (NCBI taxonomy): domain Eukaryota; kingdom Metazoa; phylum Arthropoda; class Collembola; order Entomobryomorpha; family Orchesellidae; genus Orchesella; species Orchesella villosa. The sequence goes on along the minus strand of JAANSM010002655.1, from coordinate 9,803 downwards.
GATTTTGCTTATGACGTTGAATGTGGACATTGTAGTATGACAAATTAGTAAAGCGTTTTTGACATATTTTGCACCACAAGCGTCCTTCCTTAGTTTTGTGAACTCCCTCATGGTTTCTAAGGGTCGTAGCTGACGCAAAAGTTTTTGAACACATTGAACACGAAAATGGTCTCTCATTTGTGTGTGATCTCATGTGCACTTCCAAATCCCGTTTGTAACATGTAGATTTATTGCAAACGGGGCATCTGAGTCGGACCCCAACGTCATGTTTTCTTATCAAATGCCCCTTTTGTTGACTCCCTAATGAAAAACTTGCCGGGCATTTCGGGCAATAAAATGGTTTTTCTCGAGTGTGTACCCTCAAATATTGCAGGAGTATTTGGAAGTCCATAAACCATTTCTTGCAAATAATGCACTGTTGCTTGGTTTGTTGCATTGTTGCTGGTTTTTCTCCCGTATGTATTCGCAAATGCTTCATGAGTTGGTGGATATCCATGAACCACTTGTTGCAAATGATGCACTGGTGTTGTTTTTCTAATTTGGTGTGAACCCGGAGTTGATGACTACGCATTTTGATGCCTTTTGTAAATACTTTCCCGCAGGTTGGACACTCTTCTTTAGGCAAATTTAACACATTGTGCACATTAATTAGGTGCTTTTTAAGATGTCCTGCGACTGAAAATGCTAATGGACACTGGTTGCATTTGTGTGACCTCCCATTGATTTTATGAGTATTGATGTGGCTCATGAGAGTGCTTTTCCTCCCATATGACTTTTTGCAGATCGAGCAAGTAAATGGGCACTCCTTTGTGTGTACTCGTAAATGAATCTCTAACAGAGAAAGGTTACGCCAATTTTTTGAACAAAAGTTGCATTGATAACTCTTCATATTGACTAATAGTAATGGTAAATACGTACAATTACAACCAACAAATTGCTATCCTTCTAATTGTTCGGCAACACGCTTTACCCCAAATGTTCTTAATTTTTTGCAATGTTAAGTTTTATATCAAAAGGAATTGTTATTTTGGGAACATTGGTAAGCATTTTAAACAAAACACAAATATCCACTTCTTCGTAATAAAATAACGTAAAACACACACAATAAGCTAACACAAAAACCTGCATGAGGTTTGAACTTCCGTTTTTTGTCTGGGTTAACCATAGTTTTATTCGGAACTTTTCACGAGTAGTTACTGTTTTGGAAAAGGAGTATCACACCTGTTGCGTGTAATAGAAACAACATTGCTGGTATTAGGATCGTTTGCTGTGCAGATCATGCGAGTAGTAGGATACACATAACCTCTCACTCACAACGTGCATCTAAATAAGGAAATCATCTGCATAAACTTGAAACGAGATCAGACTCTTCAGCACGAAATTCTGGATTTTACGTCCAACACTAGCATAATTAATGTGTGGAAGTCGTCAATATCTTTTTTCTAACCCTACAATAGTCTTACAATTTTGAAGGGTATTTTAGGGTGGATTTTGTTACTATTCCTACTCTTAACGTAAGTTTGAAATAATTATAGGGAAATAATAACACGTTACTTTTAAATATGACATCTTCATGACTATTTTTAGTAAATTATGTATTTTTGAATGCCCATGCGCAAAATGGAATTTGAATTATGTATTTCGTTACTGGATAATTTGTCAAGTGTCTAGTTGGCATTGAATTTAATACAAAACAGGTCCATTTGAATTATGTCACCAATGGAATACCATCGAGACGTTAAAAACTATTCCGCTGTTCCATGCTATGCTTCGCTTGAATTCTCTACTCAGATGTAAGTAAATATTATTAGATTCTTATAAACGTATGGCAAACCGATACAGACATATTGCATACAAATACGTCACATGGAAGCCCTCAACGTTAAAGTTATTGACAAGGATTGATGCAAGCTAAAAGTTTCCGTCTTGTGTCTGAAGTTTAAACTCAATGAATGTAGGTCAAGGAGATATTGCGTATTTAAAACGATAATGTATCTTTAAGCTGGAACTCAAAAACTGTACAAATGCTACAGTTATCATTTTAAACGAGTTGCACCGCCATTGAATGCGATGTTTAATTTTGTGCGGTAGGGTACTCCACAAGGATCAGGTTCCTTACACAATATGCTATAGAAGTGATGATAAAGAGAAAGTTTGGTTGTTCTGATCGTAAACAGCTCCAAATATTCAGGAATGAATCGCTTTGCATAAGCAAAATAAATTGAATAATTTAAAACAAGTTAAATAAACACAAGTTAAAAATTTCCCGAGTAAAGATTTGAATCTTCTGTAGAATTGTATGCAGTGAAGAAGGATAGGTAACGCTCAAGCGAGCGCCAGTGTCACCAAATTGTTTGAAGTTTTCAAAAACTACCCATATAAATTAAAATGTTTTAGTAACTATAATTCTAAAACTTAAACTTTACCTAGCAAACAGTCACAACGATTATTAGGATGTGTTAAAAAAATTCTTGTGGTGGCACAATTACATCATAACCTCAAATATTTAGAATTTTTAGGGTTTAGGTTGGTTTCCCCAAATGTATGATATTTAGAATGATCGGTTTCAAATAAAAGTAGAGTTACGTACCACTGAATGATGAATGGGTATGTGATTTATTAAACTGTCGAAAAATAATTATAAATCGAATGCAAATAATATATTGAGGAATATTTTTGGTAAATTAGATATGATATATTTACATTAAAAGCCTTTAAACTTCCTTGATATAAAGTATTAGGTTACAACTTTTGTACTCGAATTATGTGCAATTATTTTGAATTGTAGTGTCTAAGCGTTAGGTTTAGTGGGCAGTCCTGCAATGAGCCACCAGATTGCCCAATCTTCCAAATGATGACGGACATTCCTTACAAAAGTGCGGTTGCTCTCGAGTGTACTTCCCGTAATGATATTCCAAATCTTTCAAACGCCCCGCACGAAAGCTGCAAAATAGGCACTTCAAAACTTCATCGTTTGAGCCAACATGGTCCAATAAGTAATGACGAAATACTTCCAATTCGGTTTTGAGAATGTATGGACATTTTGAGCACGGAAACCGATAAGCATTTGCGCTTTCAAGGTTGACAGAGTGCGATGAGGTGTAATGAAGTCTAAGGCTGAATGAACTTCCAAATGATTTTGGACACTTCTGGCAATAGTAAGGCCGCTCTCCAGTATGCTTCGTGTAATGATATTCCAAATCTCTCAAACCTCCACCACGAAAACTGCAAAAGAGGCACTTCAAAAAATCAGCACTTGAGCCAACATGGTCAAATAAGTAGTGACGAGAGACTTCCAGTCCAGATTTGAAAATGTATGGACACTTTGAACATGAAAAACTTTCACCTTCCGGAACCACTTTCTTTTCTTTTGAGTGAAATTTCCGACAATGAAGGCCAAGATTATCGGAGCTTCCAAATGATAACGGACACTCACTGCAGAAGTATGGTCGCTCACCAGTATGTTTTGTGTAATGAAAGTCCAACTTTCTCCAGCATTTTGCACGGAAGCCGCAGAAAAAACAGTTAAAAATGTCATCTTTTAAGCCGACATGCTCCAATAAGTAGTGACGAGAGAATTCCAACTCAGATATTAAAATCAAAGGGCATTTTGAGCATGGAAATCCTTCCCGTTTGGGGTTTTCATGTGCAGTTCTCATGTGTCCCGTCAAACTTGCAAGATATCTGAAACGATTCCCACAAATCTCACACTTGTATGGAGTTTCTTCCAAATGTGTGCCTATGTGCCGATCTCTGTTATGTATTGTTTGGAAACTCCGTTCACAAATGTTACAGGAAAAAGGGCGCACCTGTCTGTGCTTTTGTTGAACGTGTGTGGTCAACGTAGAATTGTTTTGGAAGGACAGTGAACATTCAGAACATTGATATTTTAAATTTCCTTGATGGCGTTGAATATGGATGTTGTGGGATTGCAAAGTAATAAAACGTCTTTGACAAATTTTGCAACAAAAACGTTTTTCCCGAGGCTTGTGCACTTTATGATGATTCCTAAGTTTATCAACTGACACAAATGTTTTTGAGCATATTGAGCACGAAAATGGTTTTTCATTTGTGTGTGTTCTCATATGCACTTCCAATTCCATTTTGCAACTTTTAGATTTACTGCAAACGACACACCTGTGACGCACCCCAACATCATGTTTTCTTATCAAATGCGCCCTTCGTTGACTTATGCTTGAAAAACTTGCCGCACATTTTGGGCAATTAAAGGGTTTTTCTTTAGTATGCACCATCAAATGGCTCAAGAGTTGTTGGAACTCCATAAACCATTTTTTGCAAATAATGCACTCTTGCTGTTTTTCTAACTCGGTGTGAACACGAAGTTGATGACCACGCATTTTGGGACCTCTTGTAAACACTTTCCCGCATGTAGGGCACTCTTCTTTAGGCAGTTTTAACACATTGTGTACGCTAATTAAGTGATTTTTAAGGTGGTTAGGGAGTGTAAATGCTAAAGGGCACTGGTTACATTTGTGTGGTCTCCCAGTCTTTTTATGAGTACTGATGTGCGTCATGAGAGTACCTTTCTCGCTATAGGACTTTCTGCATATCGGACAGGTAAATGGTCGCTCCCGTGTGTGTACACGTAAATGAGACCCTAGCCGAGAAAGGGAACGCCAATTTTTTGAGCAAAAAATACATTGCCATATCTTCATATTGACTAATGGGAATAATAAACAATTAGTGCCAAAAAATTACAAGCTTTATAACTGTGGAATAACCAACTTTACTCTGATATTTTTTAGAATTCCGTTTTGTTTGCAGTTGCTTCAATATTTTACACGAAATAATGTTTTTGGGGAAAAGAATGAAAGTATTTATGTAGCTAAAGCCAACGCATCATATGATGTTTTGTTTGTTTGTTATGGGCTTTGTGAAGGTAAACCTATCCCTTGCACACTTGTAAACAACGTAGCAACCTGTAATGGAGTTGGTGGACTGCATTGCATTGTGGTGAAAAGAGGTGTATGATGAGTCTATTTAAAGTTGAACGATATGTGCCCCTTCAGCGCTATGTACTGGTTTCCACACACTGCATGGCGAGGAATCTCATTTTGCTGCCTATTCACAAGTCGCTTACAACATCTACACCTTGAAAATGTGGCTACACACCGCAAGCTGCATAATCAGGCCGGTGCAGCTTGCTTTCAAATAGCCTGCAAAGAAACATGCGTTTTATTCATGATGCCCAAAGTTAGACGACGGGCTTTAGCTTAACGGTCGCCTTACTTATATATTAATATGGTAGTTGGACGTTAAGCTGGATCCCCTCGTCTGACATGGGGCATCATGTGTTTGAAACCGTATCAGGAAAATAGGTCCCCACTGAAAGGTACCTATGCACTAAGATCCCTGTAAGAAAGATCCCTAGGAAGTAAGGTCGACAGTGTTTTTTATAATACCCGTATAATACCCACTTTTTGTACTCGTAAAACACAATAATGAAAAAGACATCATCATCATAATTTATATTGTAGTATGTAAATTAGTATAGAAAAGATTTTCGTACTACTCGTTTCCTCAAACCAGGATATGGAATAAATAAAAGTGCATATTAAAGTAGTTGGAAAAGCACACACATGCACATGCATTGGATTTAGATTGTCGGTATCATATATCTTATATAAAGTTATATATACTTTTCACTCAAGTGTTTTATACACGAGGCTAAAACATGGATTACATGGTTTGTCATGAATTGGAACCAACAGAATTTCTATTTTTCAGTGTGTGCAAGCCAAGTCCGACAAATATGGATATGTACAAAATATGTAAAGACAAGCGTTTTGTTTGATGCGTATAAAGAGCAAAGAATGGATTTGGTTGTCATATATATTGCTTCTTCAAAGAACAATCAATGTCGAATTTATTTCCTATCTACCAAAAATAATATCGATGTTTTCGTACTGTCGGCCTTATTTCCTATCGATAAAAAATAATGTCGACGTTTTCACACTGTCGAATAAAAATAACATTGTCGACCCTATTTCCCATTGACCAAAAAAATTCTCGACATTATTTCCCATCGATCAAAAAACTCTGTCAACGTAGATACTATGTCAACCAATAAAACCTGTTAACCTTATTTCCTATCGACCAAAAAATGATGTCGACTTATTTCTTATCGATCGAAAAGATGTGTCAAAATTCTATTGACTAAAAAACACTGTCAACCTTATTTCCTAGGGATCTTTCTTATGGTGATCTTAGTGTATAGGAGCCTTTTAGTGGGGACCTTATTTCAGTGACTCGTTAAAAACACCCCTTTCTTACCAGGTTATTTGAACGCAAGCTGCATGTTTAATTCCGTGCGTTGGGGTACGACACAAACATCTTTGTGCTTTTCTATTTAGAATGAAAGAGTAAAACTTGAAGAACAAGAAACTTGAATGTTGAATGGTTTTGGAGTTTTGACATAAAACGTCGTTAAAAAATATTCAAATTTGTAAATAACGATGTAACGATCAGATAAGCTTATTTTAACGACGCTAGATAATGCGCATCTCGGTCTCGTCTACATTGGCTGTATTTAATTACTTTCAAGATTTTAAACAGCTAAATCGTGCACATGCGCATGAGAAAGCGAAAGGTAAACAACATCGATTTGATAAGATAAGTATTTACATAATGTTATATTACAGTTACACACAAACGTATTTGTATTTAAGAAATATAAGAAATTAATCCAACACAAAAATCTTTAGAACATCAGAAGTAGGGTATTACGTATCTTATTTAGAATTTCCTTATTTCTCTTTCCAACAAAAAAACTTACATTTATTGTTAATGATTAAAAACTCATGCCACATTATAAATCAAAAGCTGAATACGACCACGACAGAGACACCTTTTTGCGTTACAAACACTTGCTGTTAGTCGTGGTATGGACATTTCTAAAATGCAATCTCAAAGCGGCCGAGGCGGTATATGATTTTGGACACTTCTTGCAATAATACGGCCGCTCTCCAGTATGCCTCGTGTAATGAATCTCCAATTGGATCAAACTTCTAGCACGAAAGCTGCAGAATAAGCACTTCAAAAAATCAGCACTTGAGCCAACATGGTCAAATAAGTAGTGATGAGAAAATTCCAATGCAGATTTGAGAATGTATGGGCACTTTGAACATGGCAAACGTTCACCTTCCCGATCCACTTTCCTGTCTTTCGAGTGAAATTTCCGACAATGAATGACAAGATTATCGGAGCTTCCAAATGATAGCGGACATTCACTACAAAAGTACGGTCGCTCACCAGTATGCTTTGTGTAATGAGACTCCAACTTTTCCCAGCAGTTTGCGCGGAAGCTGCAGAAGAAGCAGCTATAAATGTCATCTTTTGAGCCAACATGTTCCAATAAGTAGTGACGAGAGAATTCCAACTCAGATTTTAAAATCAAGGGGCATTTTGAGCATGGAAAGGCTTCCCGTTTGGGGTTTTCATGTGCAGTTCTCATGTGACCTCTCAAACCTCTAACATATTTGAAACGTTTTCCACAAATCTCACACTTGTATGGAGTTTCTTTCAAATGTGTGTTGATATGTAGATCCCTGGCATGTGAAGTTTGGAAACTCCGTTCACAAATGTTACAGGAAAAAGGGCGCACCTGTCTGTGCTTTTGATTGACGTGTTTACACAACCCAGAATTGTATTGGAAGGACAGCGGACATTCAGAACATTGATGTTTTAGTTGAGTTCCTTCATGGCGTTGCATGTGGACATTGTAGTAAGACAAAGAAGCAAAGTGTCTACGACAAATTTTGCACCAAAATGGGTCGTCCTTACTTTTGTGAACTCCATTATGAATTCTAAGGGTTGCAGCTGACACAAATGTTTTTGAACATATTGAACACGGAAATGGTTTCTCATTTGTGTGTTTTCTCATGTGCACTTCCAAATCCCCTTTGCCACTTGCAGATTTATTGCAAACGGGACACCTAAGTTGGACGCCAACATCATGTTTTCTTATCAAATGCGTCCTTCGTTGACTCACGTCTGAAAAAATTGCGGGGCATTTCAGGCAATTAAAGGGTTTTTCTTCAGTGTGTACCATCAAATGGCGCATGAGTTGCTGGAAGTCCATAAACCATTTTTCGCAAATGATACACTGCTGCGTTTTTTCTAAACGAGTGTGAACACGGAGTTGGTGGCCTTTCATTTTGCTGCCTTGTGTAAACACTTTCCCGCAGGTAGGACACTCTTCTTTTGGAAGTTTTAACACGTTGTGCACACTAATTAGGTGCTTTTTGAGATGGTTAGGGAGAGAAAAGGCTAAAGGACACTGTTTACATTTGTGTGGCCGCCCATTATTTTTATGAGTATTGATGTGGGTAGTTAGAGTGCTTTTCTCCCGGTACGACTTCCCACATATAGAACATGGGAATGGGCGTTCGTTTGTGTGTTGTCGCAAGTGCTGTTCCAGACAGTATCGTTTTTGAAAGCATTTTGAACAAAAGACACAAAGCCACTTCTTCATTGTGGATTTCAACAATTAAATAGTAATAACGAACTCAGACAATAAACCCACACGGAAAGCTTCATGTAGTTTGCACTTCTGTTTTGTTTAAGTTTACGAAGGAGGTTTCGAAATATTTTACGAGTATGTATTGTTTTGGAAAAGTATTATCACACCTGTTGCATATAATAGATAACAACATTGTTGGTATTAGGATCGTGTGCTGATGTTGCAGATCATGTAAGAAGGGTACACTACAGACCGCTCGCTCACAACAGCAGTCACTACCCAACATGAGTCGAAAGGAAGAAAGCATGAATAAATTTAGAACCTGATCAAGATCACACGCTTCAGCACCAAATTCTGGATTTTAGGGGCAACGTAAGGAATGTTTGTATTGAAGGCTTTACCTACGTACTACACTATGATTCCCGTAAGAAACGTCCCGATGAAATATGGTAGACAGTGTTGTTTGATCGATTGGAAAAAAGGTCGGAAAAGCAAAAACGTGGAAATATATTTTGGTAAGCAAAGCAGAAACTTGTGCATGTGATGTATTATAGCGTTACACATTAAAATCATTTAAATTATCAGTTAACTCAGAATAAAGCATTAATGCAACCCATGCCAATAACAAACTACCTTGCTTATCAATGTATGCATACATTGACATGTGCTGATGTTTTTACATTGTCTTCCTTTTTTCGTATCGATAAATAAATACTGTCGACATTCTTACTTTGTCGACCTAAAATCAGTCGACCTAAAATCAGTCGACCTTGTGGTAGTTGCTTCTTATCTCTGCGCTGTTTTACGAGGAAGTAGACCTCTTATTACATAACCGCCCGTATTCACTACCGCCACAGTGGCGGCAAATCTTTAAGTAGTTGTTATTCAAGTTCAGAATTACTAGAGAACTATATTTTAGTACCTATACATAGAGGAGGAAATTCTCTATGGAATACGTGAAATCTTTCAAAATTTCACTCCGGAACTACCTTTTTACTTATCCTTGAAACACATCCCCTTAAAGTAATTTATTCTATGGAGAATAAAGTAATAGCATCACTCACTCACTTATCTTATGGAATTGCTGTATTTATCTACGTCTAGTATGGTTAGGTTTAACTAGCCAGATATTCATGTGTTCTCTGTTATTTAATCTAGCTAACCGTAAAGTTATAGTGACTCGAGTCTAAATAATTTATTGGGGCATCGTAAACTCTGTTATTTGGGAGAATCGTGTCCGTTACCTAATGCAAATTTGCAAAAAAAAACGCAAATTTCTGTCGACCATATTTCCTATCAATTAACCCTTTTACCTGGGATG
>JAANSM010002654.1:0-14514 GCA_036850725.1 Orchesella villosa | reverse complement strand
AGTAGTCAACGAAACAAGGTTCTCTTCCCATTTACGACTGTGTAAAATCTAGAATCACACTCCTCGCCCCATCTCTTCCATTACATCACTTAGTCTATTTTATTATAACGTCTTTGGTTTTAACGGATTGATTTTAGTTTGAATTGAAGTCGAAAATAAGCCAAAACATGCCCTTCAAGTTGTTCCCAATGTTTGACTACTGTTTATAAAACCAAGACAAGTGTCAATAAGGTAGGAACATGTTTACACGATGAACAAAGCGAAAACAGTTAGGAGCAGACAGGTAGATGTCTTCCCATTAATGATTTACAGACCCTGCTCAACTTATGTCAATCATACAGGTGGAAGTAATTTCAAAAGCTTTTGAAACATAAGTCTCAAAAAAAGGACCTACAAAAAGTTGACAGATTTGACGACGATCAGTATTTCCAGTAATAAAGTTATTTTGCAAGTATGAAGATAGTTATACATTATGAGCAAGAGCATATTATTGCATACCAAATACATCATGAACACAAAAGAACAAAAGGGGGACTTTTCGACAAAGTACCAACTATCCTTTTCTTCCTCACATTTTGTCAAAAGGAATAACATCACTGATCTTGGCTCTTCTAGTTGTCTTCTTGAATGAATTAATGAGGTCTATGGTTATAAAACTTATGTGAATTTTTCTGTTGTTTCTTCTATGTTTGCCTTTAAGTGTTTTTCCATATTCATTTTCATTCGAAGAAACCGAGCCGTCCCACTTGATATATCGTGATAGCTCCTGCAATGAAGTTAGCTATATATTTTGTAAGAGGGATTTGGTTTTGCTTGCTATGTACTAACTTACTCAAACGCTTTAAAGCAATCTAAAGTTTTAATTTCATAAATTTGCATCTGTAAAATCTGTACTCTTACGCTAAAGTAAAACAACCTAATGCAAACAAAACTGCAAGCAATTTATTTTATTATCCAAGACTAAACAAGACAAAATAGACATAGTAAGTATTAGGAGATACGGTGAATGTGTTAATATCCTTTTTTAAAGAAATGAGTCATATATTTCTCACGAATTGTATCAATTACTGATAATCAGATCTGTGAATTCCAATTATTGCATGAAGCTTGAGGCAACCTGCTACATCCTCATTTTCATTTTTTCATCAGAATCAACACAGATAGCAATCTATACATGTGCAGTATGAAATATGGACCACTTTCGACATCGATTTGGCAGCTATAAAAAAAGAAATAGCGATGCATGCATGGGAATTTTATCTTTTGTTCCTGTATTTCAGCGTCATCTGGCCCATGATATGTTTGCTGATGATGATGATACTCCCCTTACACGGTATAAATGTAATTTCCCATAGATCTCCAACATAATCAAGCATAACCCATCTACCCATATTCCTACTTTGCTCTTCGGTATTCCTAGCAATCCGCTGAGGACGCACACCCTTCACCCTTCTCCACTCTTCGATACTTATTTTCAGACTTAAATGCCAAAAGCCACATCCTTATATTCTGTCATCACAGTTTAATCATCTCTAGATTTTCGATTAGTCCACCTGTCTCCTACAACATTTCATGATGAAGCTTTTCCAAGAATTCCATGGGAAAATACCGAAAATACATGCATTTTACGCCTTTCCTGCTGAAACAGGGACCCAAATGAAAATCTGCATCATGTTAGTTGTGATGTGATATAATATTTTAATTTAAGTACCATTAGAATTATTCCGAGGAGGAGAAAAAGTTACATTCATTACGATTTTAAGTGCACAAAACAAGTATCAAATTGCCAAAAGGGCACAATTACATCGAGACATTTTCAATTCACTTACTACTCTCAGAGGTTTTTAAAGTTTAGAAGTACTTTTGGTGAAAAGAAAGAAAGATCCATTATGCATGATAAAAATGCTTCCCCATAACAAAGGCACAGTTTTGCTTTTCAATTCCAATGCTAAAAGCTCTAAAAGCTGAATCAATAAAACCTCAATAACAATTCAAGTAGGTATTTAGGCAGAATCTTTTTAAAATGGTTTGGTTGGAATCTAATTTCTGAATAAAATTTGATTGGGATGATAATTTTAAAAGACAGTCTCGATAATTTGTCAAGTTATTATTTGTAATTTACGGCACATCCATTTCAGATTTGATCTTTATGATCAAGGAATTTGTTTTTAGTACAACAGAAATCTTTAGAGTCATTGCAGTGCAACAAGCATTGGTTGTAATACTAAATCGACTTGATTTGCGCCTTGGAAAGGTTCTCTCCAAAATGCATTCTGTATGAACTATTCCAACATGCGAATTTCATAACGGTATTTGTCACATACGTTTTCAAAATTGAAACTTCGTAGTGCCCTTCCAAACTTGATTGTTGTATTTTCAACATTTCAACTTCAAGTGGCTTTTAAGGTTACAGAAAGTCCTCTTATCATTTGTCATTGTTCTATTCTATTTCACTTGCATTAAAAAGAAAGAGAAATGTAAGTCTGTGAAATTTGTTAAAAAGGGTTCCACACAGAAAAACATGGAGCGTTGCTTATGTATATTTTGTGTACCTTTTGTTTACCTCGTGGTTTATCGTGTGAACATTTTCCATGTCGTGCTGTGCCTTAAAACTTTACAAGTGCGTATATTATTATTACGTTGAGTGTCATTTGGATACTTTTGTAATAGAGCCTTTGTGTATAATACCTTGTTATTGGCTTTAATGATTCCTTAATTTATTCAGGTTTTACAAGTGTCTCCTACAGTCTTGTATCTTTGAAAAAAGGTTTTAAGAGCTGTCTCACTTTAACCTGGGGGACTTTTAGGTACAGGGAAAGGATAGTTTGTGGAGTTTACGAAAACGGTTGTTTTGAGAAATGTCATTTCATTTGCTATTTTTACCAATCATTGTCATGTTTTTATGAAAGTGAAGATAAAATTAAATGAAAGTGAATGTCCGGATGATTCCCACAAGATTCAGGGAAAACCAGAAAGCCTTTTGTTTTGTTTAAGGAGGAATGAGCACATCCAACTTAACAAGGGCTGACGATGATTTCCTGTTGTTTTCATTGAGCCAACAGACCAAAAGTTAATCAAGTTTTGCCTTAAAATCATTCATGAAAACTCAACTCATAGCGGCAGTTTTAACATTGCCGACTCGACAGCTGGATCAGAAATGCAGTGGGACCACGGTTTACTTCATAAATTTTCAATATTACAGGCACTGACTTAAGATATTTTTGGCATTTTCTGGTTAGTTTTATTCAAGAGGGAAATTACTCGTATAAAGTATGATGGTGTTGACGTTACAACAGCGAGCATTCATATCCAGCTCACAACATCCCATCTTTCTTGTTCATATGCCTTGCTGTGTGTGCTCCATCCGTGATGATACAGAAGGTTGTAAAGGGAAGCTCTAAACCATCATAAATAGGCATGCTATTGCTCCCGGCTTACATAATATGCATTGAATTTATATTCATGTTCAGAGACCTGAAAAATCTTTTCGGCTTTTTGCTCTGATCCCTTTTTTGTTGTTGTTGTGTAGTGTTATGTTGTGATCTATCTGAAAATGAATGTGAAGTTCGTTTACAAAATACTAAATACTTTGCCTCCACATCATCATCTTCTTTCTGTTGGTTATTCCCTTGAAATGGCTCAGTAGACCATACCAAATGACTTGAGATGAGTTTTGTTTAAAGAGTATATGCTGCTGTCTTTATTGCATGAATGAAATATGCGATCCTCTTTCATTTATTTAGCTTTATTTTTAATATTCATAAACAAATACATTATTACAAATCCACAACCCTCATCTTCCGAAGAATAAACTATAGACAGATGGTACAGTTAAAAGATTTCTTTGAAAGAAGAACAATATAGCAAGCAACGTATGGGCATTTGCATGTGGGTCAATTCCACTGCGATTTTCCACTGATCACACTTAAATCGAAAATGAGTTGCTAACTTATTGCTTTGCTATATCCATTACACGCAAAGATTCCAAAATGTTTTTCAGAAGAACGATGATTCCAAACATTCAAGGGATGTCATATTAAATTCGACTTAAAGCAAACAAGAGAAAATAAATTAAAATTTTGCATTGTATGGGGGGATATGAAATGATTTCAATTTCTTACGAAAAATGACTTATAAAAACGGCTTAACTTTGACGGCATTATTTAAATATTGTATTTTAAAAGAATGAGTAAAAAGTTTCAGATAATTCTCGATTGGCTCACATGCAACTCAATATGATGTTCTACTTCTAAAGGAGTTGAACTGTGATGTTTGCTCTTGATTCTCTTACTCGCACTTTGAAGCTAATGCATCTTCCCCATTCATCTCCAATACCATTATCATTTTGAAACGAGAATTTGAGCAAAACCCTTAAGTCGCCTTTCACAATCAAAATCAGTCAAAACTTGAATAACTTTAAAAAGGCACAACGGGACGCCAAAAATAAAATTCACTGTGGTTTTTAAATGTTTGTAACCAGTAATTTCACTACATTACTCACAGAGATTAGTATCGCTTCACACTCAAGACATGACTGGCTTCAAAGACGCAACGAACAACTGTGATTGTAAGTGATACCCTTTGCACTTACATGCTGTAGTGGAAACGATAGTGTTGTTGTTGTTAGCTACTGAGCTTCAAAAATGTAAATGGATGGTATGGATATGGCTCACATATGGATGATTATGTAGAGGGTTCTTAGAATGAATCAGGGTGCACTGCACTGAGGTAAGGTATTATTTAATACATTATATTAACAGTGACGTGTACCCAACAAATGTAAAGTGAAAACTATTACGTCCCTACGTACAATGTGTTTTCCTGGTACATGTACATATCCCTTCCCAAAAAAAACTATATATTAGGTTCCATCCATTATATGATAAGCGGAATACAATGATTGCTCAGTTTAAGCACCCAATGCTTTCAACTATGAAAAATCGTTGCCGGTAAAAGGATCGTCGGAAAAGCATCGACCAGCCAAAAGATCGATCGGCTAAATTCCTGTGTCCTGTTATCTACATACATTTTATGTTATAGAGTTTGCTTCACACACGCCGTTGTCTTCACACAGTTCTTTTCTCATTTATTATCCTTGTCTCATTCTGATAGTCTTTGGAATTATACATACGGTATCTATAATTCGTAGAAACTTATGTTCATTCGAATGTGCAGTTAAAATTTACGACAATAACTATATTCCTCAGGCATTACGTATATATAAGGATCCTCAATTCAAATTACGGCTATAAAGCTCCTATAATAAAATCCATATTGTACTGTCGATTATACATTGCTTTGAAGGCCAATTTAAAAATGTTGCTTTTGATTACCAGCAAAGATGTTTTATTAAATAACATGTGATTAAAGAAATTGAAGCGCATTGGCCTTCACATACCGTTTATGAAACATTGAAAAAAATTCAAATAAAAAATGAAGTCGTAGCTTTGGTCGACGGTTTTTGTAAGGCAATACTTTTATTGGTCGATACTTTTCCGACGATCTTTAATATTGGCGATCTATTTACCTAAACTCGAAAAGTTAGGTAGTTTGGGTTAGTGGACTTTTTCAACTGACACTGAGTCAAGTTAGTCAAGTAAGAAAAAGCGAAGTCTGCTCAAGCAATTTATTGAGGCGAGAAGGGATTGGTGGACAGCTGGAAGGAATCAAGTCCACCGAGTATCAAAATCCTATCCCATATTCTAATGTCAAGCCCATGCCTCCTAAATCCCTTTTCTCTCTTTCTGAATGAGTGACTGACTGACTCAGAAAGGGCTAAGGCTGAGGGGAATGGTAAGCTAAAAGCTTGGTTGTGGAACTGAATTGAAACAAAATGAAAAAAAAGTTGGAGAAACCAGCAAGAAAAGGATCTGGTGATGATGTGATGATTTGATGTACATTTATAATGTCTAACTAATGGTTCACATCTGTTATTAAAGTAAAAAATTATTTCAATTTTGTCTATTTGAGACATTCTTGTTGATAACTTATTATTTAATCAACTATACAACAATTTAATGGATCTATGAAATAAATTGAATTCAATACGATTACAGTAATAAAGATTTACGTTAAAGTGCGACATATTATTTCTCAATGTTAATTCATACAAATATTGAAGATCAAGAAAATATAGGATACATCTCCTGATTTTAGTTACGAGTTTTACCTTTTACCAGGGGAAGACAAATGTCTATACGTCCGATCCGATCGGCTCTCAGTAGCTAACAAATGATGCGTAAAATCATACCTTAATACCTTTTACAGATAAGTAAAATATGAACCTTCGCCTTTTCCATTGTTATGCCTAGCTTCAGTAGCTAATACCTTACTTGTGTAGTTCAGTGTATATATTTGAATAAGCATGAGCACTTTGATAAACTATCAACTCCTTTAATCCTCATCGAATGCTCACCTTTTGCTTTGTGAGTTTGTCATAATTTCCATAATATTTTAGCCATTCATTTTAATCTACAAATAACAGAAGATTTTAAAGATTGGAAGAAAGATCGTATCGTTTTCGCTACAGTATGCAGATTGTGATGATGACGATGAAGTTTTACCTTCCCGTCCGGCTGTGGGCCCATATTATGCACCTTTGTGTAAGAGTGGCCGCTTCTGCGGTAAGATGAACATCTCATTGTGATCTAAACTGACCTCCATTACCATTCATTTCCATTAAACCCCCGATTTTCTGACGACATGCAAGCAATCCAGCATGTGTTAAATGATGAGGTCGATGAAGATTTGTTTTGTAAAATGGAAAACAACTTTGTCACCACTAGGTTTTCCGTCTACGTCTCAATCTTTTCACTTCATGTAGCTTTCGGCTACAGTCGGTGTTACCAATCAATAAGGCAGGAGCGGTGTGATGCGCGATATTGTGTCCAGTTGAAAAAAAAACTCTTATCTAAACATCTACCTTCGTTTGCTTTTCAAATTGCAAAGGAGTAAAGTAAAATCATGTTTAGTAATCCTCAAGATTTGGGGCTAAAATTTGAAAGCTCTATGCAATT
Source organism: Orchesella villosa (assembly GCA_036850725.1). Classification (NCBI taxonomy): domain Eukaryota; kingdom Metazoa; phylum Arthropoda; class Collembola; order Entomobryomorpha; family Orchesellidae; genus Orchesella; species Orchesella villosa. Next base: position 7,498 of record JAANSM010002654.1, on the reverse strand, counting down.
CTTACATCTTAACTTAAATAATACGCACCCCATCATCCAGCATCACCTTTTACTTATTTGATCTTTCGGAGACGCAGTTCATCACTTCAGAATGAATATAAAATACATGCCTTTATTGTTACAAGTTTTCAACTGTTCATTATCTCCTGTTCAATAATATTGTTACTAATTGAGACAGTTTATATTACACTCGCATCACAAAACTCATATGCTTAAATACCTCGTCAACCATAGGAGATAAGAGAGATTCAAATAGATGCTTGTCGTGATCGTGCTTTTATGCGTATGTGATTCATGTCATGTTGATACTTCCGTCTTTGGGGTGCATCTGGATTGCATTCATAGAAGAATGAAACACAAAAGTAGCAACCGACAAACCCCTTTTCCATTTGCTTAGGTAAATTGCTTATATGTGTTGTGATGCTCATAATATTACGTCTCTATGTATGACTGAAGTGGTTGCATTGTCTCCCATTTCATTCTCTCCTTATTTTTTCATCGTTTCTGGAATTCCAAGGTCGTTTTAGGGAATTGTGAATGTAAATAGATGACCGGATGAGATCAAGGCTGTATTTATTTTCTACACTTGTTTCCTTTTAATTTTATAAAAAAAATCGAAACTTGAGTTGGTCATTATGGGGACATTGAAAATGTACCGTTTTCCGCTTTTACTTTTATCAGGATGTAGAATCGAAAAACACTGAATGAAACAGTAAGGTGGATGTATCATCATTGTTTAATATTACCTGTATTTTAAATTTTAAAGGGTTTATTTTTGAGAAGACAATGAATAGCCGTATTTTTTATCAAGAGAGCTTTAAAGTACTAAAAAGCAATGTATTTCTGTGAGAAAGTGAGAAATTCAACACGGATTCTATTTAGCATTTAGGAAGATGAGGGATAGAAAGCATCAAAACTTTATGTTTTAAATGAATTCGAAGGCTAATATCTGTAACAGTAATCTGAGAACGACTTCCTCCTGCTAAAGGAGAAGAAATATGATGAAGAAGTTGTTTCTTGAAGAATAAGAAAAGTTCTCCTCTTCATTTATTTCATACATTTATTTATGAATTAAGATGGTTGTCCGTTTATTTTGAAGAAGAAGAAATTATCTGCATATATGATTATTTAGTAAAACTAGCATTTATTTTTCAATTGACGTTGCTATCAAACAAGGTACCAAGATATCAACCAAGATACCAAACAAATAATCAAATTGAATAAAACTACTTGATTAGTTTACATAATTAGCTATGATTTCTCGCATATGTTTTTTGTAGTGACTTCCATGTCGCGGTAATTACCAAAAGCTTCTAGCATTTGGGTTCCCTTTGTTTTTCTAGCACCAAATCTTTTATACGCAAAACGTGAAATGTTGGATAACCACGCCAATTGAAAAATAAATTGTAGCTTTAGTAAATAATCATAGAAACAGATAAATTTCTTCGACTTCGTAAATGCGGGATAAATATATATAGCCTGAATAAAGTAGTATATATATCTAACAGTTAATCGGAAAGCCGCACTCTCCTCTACTTTCCTTTCATTTATATGATATTGCAAATAACATGAGCATGAAAAAGAAGCATTAGCAGCTCTATATTTCGCTTGCACTACCTTAAAATACATCAGAAGTATGTGTGTATGTGTGTGAGTGCTGCTTGCACTATTTCCAGTTCAACAAATAATCGGAGGGGTTTTCCTCCTCTGGTCTGGCCAGAAATTCCCGGGTATGAACTACAAGCGGTACTTCGATTCACTTTGCGACTTGCAACAGGGGGTAAGCTATAGTTACTAGTGGAAATGGTCTTGATCCCTGTGAGGTATGAGGTATTTTAATGGTGGATGCACTAAATAATATTATGCGCAACTTACTGGTTACAGGTTAGTACCTTTCAATTCAAAACTTTATCGGAAATTGAACTATGAAATGAGAATCTATTTTAACTACAAAAGCAATTAAATAAATATATAGGCGGAAATAGGATGGTTAGCAGGAAAACAAGAACTCTACGGTATTTATTCTGATGTTAACTTTTAGGCTGATGGATAAGGAATGAGGATTGCTCCTCTTATTCATTCATACGTTTTCATGTATCAATACCTACACACATACTTGTCGTCTCCATATACCCAGACAATCACAAGACAAATGCATGTTAATAAAATATTTAAATAATATGTAAGTAGGGATCCGTCGGCATCTCTCACTACCCATACACTCAGGCTGTCCACCTGTGCTGGACACTGGCCTTCCTTACAGACTCTCGACAATTATCAACAAAGATACGATTTCAAATGGCGTATAGAAGATTACAACGTTCCACGAACGGCGATTGCTCCAATTCACACTTGAAAATGAAAGAAAATTATTCAGTTTTGTTTGAACATTTATCATAATGAAACCCTCGTAGCTTACAGAAATTCACACTACATTCCCATTTCAGCCAACAATGACAAACCAAAATAACGCCTGAGATACACTCCCTCCAACCTCAAAAGCTTAACCAGTTCTTTCACAACAATAAAATTATTCGTTCATGTAAACTTTTATCATGAGCATCAGCGAGCCTACCACAAAGAACTTCCGCTGTTTTCAGAAGCATTTTATTGTAAATTATAATTTAATTCGGTTTTAAAACCAAGTTAAAAATTAACAATAAAAATTGAATATTTTTTTATCATTTTGCAATTCAAACTCATTGGTTCAGTTTTGGTTTTGTAGCAATGCAACGAAATTAAATATGCATTCGACTGTGATTTATTTTGGTGATGATGAGATGATGACCATTTGTGTAAAAAAGATGGGTTTCTGGCTCTACTGACAGTAATATAATAAAACGAAAGCGGGGGAGAATGAGAATGCGCAGTCATTCGATCCAACTTCCAACCCAACCTTTCAATCTTAAATTGTATTGTGATTGTGAATATGTGAAATGTGCTGGATTGAACTTGTGAATTACAATATGTCGTTGATAAACTTGATTAACCAGCCGATTTAAAATTCAATATTGTCACTTGGCTTGGCTGGCATTCGCTTCATATTTTACAGGAAGCCTTGGTCTTCGTATATACTTTTTGAAGTATTGTTAATAATATTTATTTTTAGAAAATTTGAGTAGACATGTGGAAATATCGAAAGAAGATTTTACAGGCAAGCCGCCAGTGGACTTTGTCAGTCGCAATGATGTAATGCTCGTACGCATCTACTATAACTCCCTATCTTATTTTCCTGTGTTTGAATTAATATTAAATTTCCTAGTTGAAAAAGTTTGAGCAGAAGGAAAGTCAGCTACTAATTGTACTCATAGTCAGTTTCCACTTTGATGGGCATTTATAGTTACTTGAACACTTCACTTACGACGTATCTAATATGAATACGAATTAAATTTACTTGATGAAAAACTTTAAGCAGAATTAGAGTGTAACAAGTAAATGTTTTTATGTTGGTGTTCTTTTTAGTTAGGATTCTTTTCTAGAATTTGGAAGACTGACATTCCAAAGGAAAACGATAAGTAGTTTCAAAAACAAGTCAAAAGTCAGCATAGTTATCTCCGCCTTTAACAACATGTCAAGTGGTTTTGTATAACTTTAAGGCTTCGAATCTCAACCCACAATCGAACTCAAAACAACCCTTCAAGTAAAGAAAGTCATCTAGCTCATTCTTTCTCATTAATTTTGATTCTCTTTCACCTGTCGCCAACAAAAGACTTGGCTAACTGCTTCACTCCTAGTTACAATCGTTCCGCTTCATGCTTATCCATTTTATGCGCCTTCTTACTTGTAAAATCAGAGCCTAGTTGACTTTGCACATAATCCTATTCACTGTTAACTATGCTTTGTGGTTTTCCTTTGTGTCTACAGAGACACGAGGGTGAAGTTCAAGTTGCTCGAGTTTTCAACAGAATACCTTTCTCATTATAATGAGCGTTTATATTTAACCAGATAGTTTTAACGGATTGATTTTAGGTTTTTGAATTGAACCGAAAATAAAACAAAACATGCCCTTCAAGTTGTCCCAAATGTTTGACTGCTGTTTATAATTCCAAGACAAGTGTCAATAAGGTGGGAACATTTTGACACGACGAACAAAGGGTGAACCGTTAGAAGCAGACAGGTAAATGTCTTCACATTAATGATTTAACGACCCTGATCAACTTATGTCAATCATACAGGTGGAAATAATTTCAAAGACTTTTGAAACATGAGTCTTGAAAATGGAGTCGCAAAAAGTTGACAGGTTTGATGACGAGAGTTGTTTCTAGTAAAAAATGTTATCAATAACGCACATGTGTATTCATTCGTCTTCGTCGTATATTGACTGAAAATAATATGGGTATTTCAATGTTTCAAACTAATTTGCAACCGAAGAGTTGTGTTGAAATCCTTCATATATTTTAACGAGTCAACTGCATTTTGTCTGAGACTGAAATGCATGGGGAGATTCAGTTTCCCTTGTTTCTACATTCACTATTAAAACATTTGCCAATGCTCACCGTACAGAATATTGTACACTTTTTAGTGTCCCTTTCAAGGTCGCAATTATACGTTTGTACATACATGCACTATGCAAATTCAAAACAAAACCGAGTGGCATGTAATTGAAGGAAAGCGAAGAGTGCAAGCAATGCAATTGTGAACGTATTTTAGATCAGGTATTGCAAAGTCTGATTTACATTTGAATTCTTGTCGGGATATTGGATTTCTTTTGATGAAGACTATTTCCGTCTCATTAAGGCAGGTTTGCATTTCTGACTGACACGATGAAGATGAGATGACATTGCTCTTGCACAAAAAGGAAGCCACAACCAAACTACATCCTCACATTTTGTCAAAAAGGGAATCGCTGCTCTTCTATTTCACTTCTTCAATGCAACAAAATATTTTGAGATCTGTCTTAACCTTATATTATGTGTATTTTTCTGTGGTTTATTCTGTTTGCCTTTAAAGGCGTTTTCACATTCATTTTTATTCAATGAAGTCCAGCGTCCCATCTATATGTAAAGAAGTAGGAATCTACCTATGTTTTGGAGGAGGAGGGCTTTTACGAGGAGGAGAAGGTTTTAGCTTCATATTTTCCATATGTACTCTTACGGTAAAGCAAAACACCACAAACCAAATTAAACTACAAAGCGATTTTGTTACATAATCTAAGGTGAAGTTAGCAAAGAATGGTGTGTTAGAATGTGTCGATATCTATATAATAATTTATTGCTAAATCTTAAATAATTAATTTTAAACAAATGAGTCAAATATTTCTCACGAGTTTTATCAATTACTAAAAGTTAACCCCTCCGACAGACCCACGTCCCACGCTAGCAACACCAATAAAATGTATTCCCAAAAGAAATCTCTATAAGTTATATACATCATTTATGTGTACTTAAAACTCAAACCATGTGCTGGTGAATGACCTGTGAATTCCAATTATCGAAGCAACCTGCTATATCCTCGTGTTTATGCTCACATCAGAATCAACACAAGTACGTACATGATGGCATTCTAAACAAGTACGTGCAGTATGAAATATGGATCATTGTCGACTGTCGACATATATTTGGCAGCTATAAAAAGAAATAGCGATGCATGTATGGGAATTTTATCTTTTATTCCTGTATTTCCGCGTCACCTGGCTCATAATGTGCATCTGATGATAATATGATGATATTGATGATACTCCCTTTACACGATATAATGCAATTTCCCATAGATCTCCAACGTAATCAACCGTAAACCATCTACCCCTTCCTACTCTACTCTTCGGTATTGCTACAAATCAGCTGAGGACGCAAACCCTTCACCCTTTGGCAAACTCCGAAGCTTATTTTCAGACTTAAACGCCAAAACGCCCTCCTTGTCCCTACCCCATCATCACAGCTTCATCTTTTCTAGATTTTCCATTACCCCACCTGTCCCCTACAGCATTTCATGATGACGCTTCCATGGGTGATGCGAAAATACCGAAATTACATACAGTTTACACAATTATTCGGATGAGGAGAAAGGTTACATTCGTTATAAGTTTAAGGGCACAAAATAAACATCAAATTACCAAAAGAGCACAATTACATTGAGGCGTTTTAAAATTCAAGTATTTTTACAGTTTAAAAGTGCCTTTGGTGAAAAGAAATAATATAAATTATGCATGATAAAAAGTTTTTCTTTTCCATTCAATGCTAAACCCTCTAAAGGTCGAATCAATAAAACCTCAATAACATTTCAAGTTGGTGTTTAGACAGAATCTATTCAAATGGTTCGGTTGGAGTCCAATATCTTACTGAAATGCGATAGTGATGATAATTAATAAGGACGCTCTCGACAACTCGTCGTTGATTTGTTTGTAATTTCAATTTCATAATGTGTCCGTGACGTGAAAGCTTTCTATCTATAATACTGCGAAATTAATTTATATACTAAAAAAATCTTAAGAGTCATTGAAGAACAACAGCATTGGTTGTCATACTAAATCGACCTGATTTGCGCATTGGAGAAGTTGTCGATGAAATGTGTTCTACATTAACCATTCCAAAATGCCAATTTCGAAACATTGTTTGTCACAAACGTTTTCAAAATTGAAACTCCCTAGTGTCTTACCCAACTTGATTGTTATATTGAATGTAAGTGTAAAATGTACCATGTAAAACAACTCTGCGTCATTATGGCATTATATAAAATAAAGATTTTCAACTTCAAGTGTCTTTTAGCTTGTAGAAAGGTCTCTCATAATTTGACGTTGTTGTATTCTATTTCACTTGCATTAAGAAGAAAGAGAAAGGTAGCAGTCTGTGAAATTTGTTAAAAAGGGGTCCTCACAGAAGAACATGGAGCGTTGCCAATGTATATTTTGTGTACCTTTTGTTTACCTCGTGGTTTATCGTGTGAATGTTTTCCATGTCGTGCTGTGCATTAAAACTTTACAAGTGTCTATTATTATTATTAATTTGAGTTCCATTTGGATACTTTTGTGTATAATACCTTGTTTATTGGCTTTAATGATTCCTTAATATATTCAGGTTTTACAAGTGTCTCCTTCACTTTAGTTACTTTTTAAAAACTTTCAAGGGCTGTCTCACTTTTTGGTAAGGAATAAGGGTAGCTGGTATAGATTGCTAAAAGGTTGCCTTACAAATTGTCATGTTTTTATGAAAGTGAACTTGAAATTAAATGAATGTCGTTGCGCACGATGGGTATGAATTTATGTTATAGGTAGCTATGGTTAGTTTGTTAACTGCTAGTGATTACAAGATACCAAGGCTGGGTAATCATTCAAAATTAGTTGTTTGATTAATGATTAAAGATTAACTTTCATATTTTTCTGTTAATCTGATTATTGGTTAATTTTTAATTTATTGGCAGACAATGATTATGATTAATGATTAATCGGGTTTTTAGAACCCCGTAGATTAATGATTACAGATTAATTTAATCAGATTAAAAGTAATCTCTAGCTTGATTAAACTATAGATCACGAGGAGTTATATAGACAGTCACATCCATC
>JAANSM010002653.1:0-14516 GCA_036850725.1 Orchesella villosa | reverse complement strand
TTCCGCTTACTGAAAGTTGAACTAGTTTGGTTATACAGAAAACTTTTATGAAATTGTAGTAATAATTTATTTAAATAACAAAATTTCGCACGCGTAACAATAAGGCTAAAGATTTGGAAGGTAAAACATGAGTATTATTTTCATATTAATTTTATGTCGTTTTCGGAGCATAGGGAGGACATTTGACAGTCTAACTAGACATTGCTTCTCTCTGTGGTTTTCGATGCTGAGGATTTTAACAATGAACAAGGGTAGCGTACTGCTTTTTAGTTCCCATATTGCCCCCTAAGAAAGGGGTGGTTATCGAAGAGAAGTAAAGTGGGATACTCTACATCCTATAATTACTTGTCCTGTCAGACTGTAAACGCGTGATCTGCTCGTAACATTTCCGTTGTAGGAAATGCTATGATTATGATTCTAACCTTACCGGCTATTTCCCCCGATAGTCATTTACCCCCTAAGGACATTTCCTCCCCAAAACAATTCCCGCCGAGAACTTCCCCCCAATTGATATTTCCTAAAACAAAATTTTGCTCCAATACGCATACTGTAATTTACTTTTAAAGCTCGATGACATTGAAAAAAAAAGATTTCATTTCATATACAAAGTGCAACATGTGTGCGTGTATCAAATGAATACAGAGGCAGGAAATAACATCGTATCATAATAGGTGCCGCCTTCAATAGGCTTCAACTAAGTTCATTCCACCCTTTATAATGAAGCTTGGCAGTATCTATTATGACGGTATTCCCTGCCACTGTTATTATTTAAACACAAACACATGTTGTTTTATTTATTTCAATTTATCACGAAATGCAATCAAAAAATTCATAATATAATACATTAATGACTCGAAATACGTTGCTCTCTTTTCCTTGTCCATTTTCCCAACATTACCCACAGGAAGATAAAGGGGCCTCAAAGATTCGAGTGTTTTGTTTATCCGATAACCGAAAATTATACTTCTTGCCTGATTCCTCCACCGACTCAAAATGGATAAACTAGATTCATGAATCCCACAGCTCACTTTAAAAGCGAAGATAACAAAACAAACACATGTTAAATTAAGTAATGGTACAAAAGTGTAGACATTCAATGGAAGAAACTTCCATCCCAAGAAGGTAATACTGAAGAATAACACTAAGAAGAAAAAGACGAAAAATAGAAATCCACCAAGAAAAAGTCTCAAAAGTTCATCCAGTAGTTGATAGCAAAGCCAGAATTCTCTGTATCGTTGAACTTGGAGGCGGCTCACTCTCATTTCCATTAAGTAGCTAAGAATTTTGGTGATAGTTTGCGCAAAACTTAATAGTATCAGAGTGAAAGCTCTTGTAGACATAATTCCTGATTGCATTAGAATTAACGTAGATAAGAATCTGATCCCTTTCAGTAATGAGTTGGAAGCTAGGTTCAAGCCAAATATCTTTGGAGAGTCAACGGCTAAAAGAAATAGATATGCAGGATCCCAATCTTCGTACACTGCTAGTAAGGGTATAACAGTACCAAAAAATATGTAGGAACCTACTATGTAGTTCATACAAATCCCATACACATCGACCTTCTCTATTTCCCCTTTTCCCAGTTTTCCTAATTCTGAAATATAAAATTAATAACTAATAATAATTACACAAATAACAAAAATAAATTATAACACGTTTGATTTTCGTACCTTCTCGAATTGCTTCTTTGAGACTACAGTTCTTTACACCCTTTTTCTCAGAAGATTTACTTCTGTTAATGCTCAAACTCCAGTTCACTGCAGTAAGGAATTCTTTCCCGTAAACGAGCATGAGTATATCTTCCAAAAGAATGATTAAACTAGCTCCAAAAATAAAAATGAACATGATCACTTGATTCATTTTAAACAACTGGGGATCTATTATATTAGCCCCAATTAGAAACGGGGTACATAAAAAGTTTGCGAAGCCTAAAATTCCAAAATTTAGAATGTAATACGGACGTAGCTTTCTTAAGTTCGATTCGTATTTCCACACTTTTTTCCCAATATCCCAGTAGAAACAATGGGGAATGAACAAATTAACTGCTTTCTGATGTAGGTCAAACGAGTGAAGAACTAAAGGCGTCATGTCTCTAAAAAAATTAGATAACTTTGGGCCTTATAGGGTACAGCGTTTACACAGCCATGGTAGTACGCAATACGTGTTCATTTCAATGAAACGAAAATTGGTGTGTAGAGTTTGTACTCTCATTGCCGTTAGTATACATATAAATCCGTCAAGGGAAAAAAATCAGTATGATTATATGGATGGATGCCCTTGATTGAATGTTAAAACGCCTTCATATATATGTACCATGTTGGAATTGGAATATACTCGTTTTCCTGACTCACTGCGTTGTAGACAAATTCAAAAGATATCTTGTACCAAGCTATATCTATCCTGGATTTAACGTTTTTAATTGGTTTTTGATGAAATCTATAATCGATTTTTATACCGATAAGTGGTAGTTGATATATAGCTATTGCGCAGGTAAACTTTGTTGTTTGTGGATCAGAAAACACAGTTGTTATGTATGCAATGCATACTATGCACATTTCGTTTACTCTTTTGAAGTAGGTTAAACTTTTAAAAAAGGAATCATTTTGAAACCATTCTTCACATTCATGAATATTTTATTTCCAATATGAATATACTCTGACAAGCTCCAAGTCGCGTCTCTGATTTCCCATCAAGTTGAATTGAAGGAACATGAACATACCCCGGTTTAATAACCTCTAACCTTTTTTATAATTTTGTAATTACTGTTTTATTTCAAGTAACAAAATTTCGCACACGTAACAATAAGGCTAAAGTTTATGCATGTAAAACATGAGTATTATTTTCATGATAGCTTTTTTGTAATTAATTTTTATGTCCTTTTCAGGAATAGGAAGTACTAGCTACACACATTTGACACTCTGACTAGACAAATATTCGTTTCCCCTCATAACTAGATTCAGTTCCATACTGATCATACTCATCCTCACTGGAATAGTGAGTATCTTCATTTTCACTAGCTCGAAAGTAGCTCATCGCTTTCGGGAAATCTTTATGATGCTCACTATTCAAGCTAGAGTCTGACAAAGTTTTCTCCATTTTCGGTGAAATCCCACTGCTACTCTCTGACGTTCTGGATGCAGATGATTTTAACGAGGGCAGCGTTCTACTGTTAGTCGCCAAATTATCACCGAGGGAAGGCGGGAGAGGTGGTATCGGCGACGTAAAGTGGGATCCTCTTCCTCCTGCTTGTCCTTTCGTTGGGTACGCGTGATAACGATGATGCGACGCTGTACAAGAAGATGCTCCGTCATTCCCACGATATGAAATGCTACCTGGTGGTGGTGGCGCACCCCCAGGTCCTGTTGGAATCCCCCCAGGGTTTTGTGACTTAAGTTTGTAATAGTAATTGGAATGAACATGGTTGCTACAATGAGTATGATGATTGTGATGATGAGGATGAGTAAAATGATGATGACTTTCTTCCGCTCCCGCACTTCTTTGGGGAAAGTAACCATAGCCGAAGCCAAAACCATAACCACCAAATGACTTGGTTCCTATTAAATTATCCCAAGATTTTGGTTTGGAGGAGGAGGAACCATGCTTTTGTGCGCTATCCGAGACGTACCCACTGGTAGTCCCACTTGGGGAGGAAGTATTGTTGTGCTGCTGCGGTTGTGGCGATGATAAAGTGTAGTTTGGCGCATTTCCAGAAGAATTTGTGGGGATTAGACCTCCTCCTCCTCCAACCCCTTGATAAAAATTGGGACGAAGTTGAAGCTGTGGTGGGAGAGGAGGTGTTTGTTGCTGCGTGGTAGGATTAATCACTTTCGTCATCGAGTTTGAGGAACCTGAGCGACTCGTGGTGGAAGTCAGGGTTATAATGTCGCCTCCGCTTGACGCTTTGTGCGATGGACTAGAAAGTTTTCCATAACTTGAACCTTGCTCTTTGTGCAGCTCTCTGCTGCTTTGGCTTTTGCGGTAACAGTCGTAATAAAGCAAATTTTCCTTACTTCGCATCAGTCTGTCGGAAACGGCAGATCCCATGGATTTTGACTTTTCTTTGGCCTCTAGTTTCTCAGCCTTTGAGGGTGGACAGAAACAACAAACTTTGGCAGCTGCGGCAATACAAGGACCGCCCATTGGACTGGGGCTACTGCTTCGACGTAGTAAATCACTGTCTCCCGAAAGAATTTCACGCTCTTGCCGCTGTAGCTCTTCTAACTCTCGCATTTTGTCTTGGAGTTTCTTTTGAAGGTGGACGTAGCGCATGTGAAGTTCCACCTGCGTAATTTATAACACCATTTATCATTGAGCCTATATATCAAGCGTAGTTTTGCAAATTACAAGTAAATCTTTGTAAAAAACACATACCTTTCTTGCTCTCTCATCCGACACCACGACCATTTTCAAATGCATGGGGCATTTCCGAATATAACTGACTAGAGATTTGTGCTCAACTCTCGCCATGTTTTGGCCATTTATTGACAAAATTACGTCTCCTAAAAAATCATTCAAATTATACAATTCATCCTTAAATCGAACCAGAATCAATCTACATGTAATTCACTATAGATCACTTTTACCTTCTCGAAGCCCTGCTGAATAAGCAGCCCCGTCCTTCTCAACAGCGTTCACGTAAGTGATGAAGTCTGTCTCCCGGTTGCCGTGCTTGTAGCGAACGCCGTAACTCTGCACATCAACACCAACAGTAAAAGCAAGCTCGTAAAAATAATCCACCATTAAAACCCACTGTTATTACAATAAACTTTTATAAGTTTTATAACTTTCAGCAACGGAGTTTCATATGCTTTATTGTCTGTACAAACATAAAGTATTAACTATTCAAACTTGTCTTTAGACCAGGCCACACAAATGAGTCTAATAAGCAGCCATGGATCAATATGTCGATTCTACGCGGATTGCAAAAAGATGTTGTTGGAACGAAGTAAAAAAATTGTTCCCCGTGGCATTTCCCTTTTCTCTCCATTCTCACAAAACTTCTTCCACATTCTTCTCACAAGTCACGGAGGACACAAATAGCATTCATACCTGATCTTGTGCCTTGTGCCGTATATAGGGAATATATATTAACTTGTGTAAAAGGAACACGTTTTTTACTCTTCCGTTTCCTTACAGTATGTGTTCTAAATATGTGAGGATGTACATATCTGCATGTCTTTTTTTATTATAAAAAAAAACAGAAACAAGAAGAAGCAGCAGTTTAGGTAATAGCTTCTCATTCCAAGCTACAAAAACTACAAGTTACAAGTGATAGCGTGTGATGTACACACGGAAAAGTATGAGGGATTAGGAGAGCATGACGCTGAATATTGAATGTGATCCTCAACATAACCTAGCATAATTAAAGGCAGACAAGCATGGAGAACTGTGATCGTTTTTCGTGTTGATGATGATGAGATCTCATGAGGAGATAAGGAAAGGAGAAGAAATGAATGTATGATATGATGCCAAAAAATTTCCTTCATTGTAACTAACTATTAATAGATCGATGTGGATAAGAGCTTATATAATTTATATGCGAATGCGATGAGAAACAAATATAGGGACATAACGTGTAACTTGAGATGGGAATCAAATGAGAAGCATAAAGAACCTATAAAAACACAACATGAGAATGCAATGTGATGTGTGATCTATGAGCGTCAAAGTGAATGAGAATAATTCAAGATAGATAAGCATTATATATAGCTCAATATATTTATGTATATGCTTTTGCTATTGCATATATTTTTTCGCATTATGTTGCAGGTCATGTTCCAAAACACTCCCGCTTTTAACGGAAGGAAACTACATGAAAAAGACGTAAAGTATATCTGCACTCATCACCACCACTCATTTATGTAGGTAGGTATAGTGTAGCTTGTAGAGAAAGCCAAAACTCACCTGAAGAGTAAACCCATAAGAACCATTCTTCTTCTCAATCACGATTACTCTCCGCTTTGACTCTGTCTCTCCAAATATCCACATTCCGTGGCGTTCCTGAAGCAAAAAATTGTTTATAATAAAAATATATTCTTGTATGCAAATATTTTTTTCGTGTCTAAAATACCTTCGTCGTTCATACCTTGACACTATTGGCCAGTTCACATAAACTAGTGGCTGCTGCGATAGAGCAGTTTTCCATACTCAGCGTGGTAGTCGTAAAACCTCCTGATGAGGATGCTGAAGCCCCTCCATGTCCACTTGATGATGTCATGATTATAATGAATTGGAGAAAGTTTACTTTTGGTATAGGCCAATTGGAGAAAGGTTCCAATAATTTGGAAAAGATCACAAACTAATTATTTCTCTTTTGAGTCTCGTTTGATTCCACATTTTATGACGTTATTCCTTCCCTATCCTTTTGCGTTTTTAGTTGTGTCTTTTATCCACTGCGGCAAGAATTTGGTCTAGATTTTAGTCATTATGTTTTGTACTTTACGATTGCAAACTATCTTAAAACTCTTATTTATCACATTCTCCTGTTTTTATGATGAAAGTCGGATGTACTCGTTTTGTTTTCTAAACAAATGGTAATGTAACTAAAAAAGAGAAAAGTATGTTGAAGGATGGAGATGAAGGAAAGTGAAAGTGTGAATATGTGAAGTGATACGTGTCGTGCAGATGAAAATATTGGTGAGTGGCTTCATTCAATTTCTGGAGAGGTGTAGATTGAGAAGAGCAGAGATTTCTCCAAGAAACAAGGAAGGAACATATATACACATGCACATGCTATACATTCACGTTATGAGTACATGAGTACAGAGGCATATAAAAATACATTCTTGTACTCATACATTCCTTTCTCTCCAGCTTTCTCTCTCTTACGTTATATAGCAGCTATCCATCCAGAGTCACGATCACGATTCACGACATGCTATATGTTTTGCTAGCTTCCACCGACCAGACCACCGACCATGACTTCGTCAAGAATGAAAGAGAGCCACTCTCTTTCTACACCGATCGATTCCTTGTCTCATCCTTCGCTCCGATGAAGTGGCTGTAGGAAAAAGGTATGCAGAGGATGAGGACACGCACGGATAAAATTTTTGCTTTATCTACAGCTTACAGCGACATGACAAATTTTAAATTTACATATTAATATTCATGGGAGTATGTATACACAATGAGAAATCTACTTGATTTTTTGCTTCCTCAGCAATTCCTTTTTGGTTCTCAACAATCTCAGCTTGATTTGATGACAAAACGTTTTTCGCTGGACGTGCGGAGTGCAGAGAATGGAAACGCTTTGGAATTTTAGAATAAAACGAACTGAACAATCTGGATAATAGAGTTTTCCTGACCTTCCTTCCATCTAGAATCCCAGACGGTTTAGGTGTTGGAATAGCATTGAATTCGATGCAAATAAAAAGTTATGACCGGCTTTTATCACAGTTACTATAGGTGTGCGGGTAGTTTCAGTACATGACTTATCTACACGTCTACACGCTCATTTAAGCCCTCTCGTGCTTTGTTTACCTTCAATTTCATTGAAGCAAAACAAAGGAACTCTATCTCGAGGTTATTTAATGCTTAAGTGAGTATATATATCAGATATCATTTCATAGCATGTTATATGGGAATACACTTTTTTCACGCAAAAATTGCATGTTCGCATCACGAGACAAAAGCCTGCGATTATTAGTAAAGCTCATTTACGTTCCAATCCAACATCCAAGTTAGACATAAAAGCTTTTTCTATATAAAATTAGTCCATGTTATATACTATCGGATATAGTGCAAAAATATGCCAAAACTACTAACTACCGACAAGGATTATATCTATAGTATATAACCCCTTTGTTACTTTTCATTGCCAAACGCAATAGATTGCATGGAGGCTTAAACAAAGGGGAGCCAAAAGAAGGAGTTAATAAATGAATGAACTTTTTTTTCCTTCTATTTCTACTCCTTCGCTGAGCATGTGTTAGCAAGCAATACTCTAGTAAAAACTTAAGCTGCTTTGAGCACAAAAAAAGAATATAAAATATACTATCAACTATAAACTATGTTGTACGTTGCAATTTCATCAAGGAACAGAAAAGAGTATCTCTCATCCTGACGATCTTTGCTAGCCGCATTTTAGCATTTTACTGACATTATAATCTTTTATGTAGATGTAGACATAGACGCATAAAACTTGTGTATATGTGCTTTGTGTTTAAATTTATGCATAAGCATAATATGTGTACTATAGTATAGTTTACGTGCGCAAAGAGCGAGCTGACGTGCACAAGGAGTATCAAAAAGTTATCATATCATCATAGCTCATACTGCACTGAATGTTTTTCCGTATCAAGTAAAGAATATTATCCATATACTTTTATATGTATATTAGATATATACTTATATGCATATATCTCACATTTTGTACATATACTTAAGATCAGCTGACCGTGAGATTTGGATGTTGGATTGGAGTATTATTTGCGTTGTGTATTTGTAAAAAGGTGATGTTGGATGTGATGTGATAAACAAGAGTATAAGATTTGGTAGCAGTAGAAGAACCAGACCTGAACCTTGTTTCCTTATACTTGCCCATATCCATGCTTCTGGTTCATGACTATCTATATGTAGTTTTTACTCAAAAAAATGTATTGACGAAGAGTCAGAGTCAAGTATAAATATCACTTTTTGATTCATGTGTGTACAAAAAATAAACTCTTCAATATATGCGTTCATCTGTACTTAAGAGATATATATATATTATGCTATGTGTCGTGTGTGCTCTCTCTTCTCTCTCTCTCTTGATTGTGAGACATTTGGCCGTATCATATCACTATCATATTCGTATTATCGTATTTGAACATTGTACATGGTTTTGCATGCATGCTTACTCATTCAATTCATATTATTCTCTCTTTTCTGTGATGATGTGATCCTGATTATTGTGCTTACGGCTTTTTTTTCATACTCGCTCGTTCTCTAAAGCCAAAGTCAAGCAAAACAATTTTATGGGTTTAATTGCACAAAAATTGCAGCATGTACAACAACTATCCTTCCTTCTCATCATCCATCATCACGTATATTATTTATCGTTATTTATCGCACACCATCATCAGAGAAGGGGAGAGCCAAGTCACTGCATGAGAATTGCTAACTAACATAAAAATTGCTTACCCGACCGAGAACCCAAAATAATCGATAATTTTCCAGCCAAAAAAATTTTGTGTATTGAAAAGGCAAAGTGAAAATTTCCAATTTCAATATAGCTCCACAATGTTCATGAGGACTCTGAAGGATATCAAGTTGTTTAACTTGAGGCAATGTAAGATAAATAAGAACAAAACGTGTCCCTATGCTCCACATGAATGATCCAATGATGGGTCGTCATTCGCATTGTGAATGTGATTGTAGAAAACACTTTTTTCACCAAACAAAAAGACATTCTGGACTTGGGTGTTGGTGCAAACGTTGGGAGTGACAAAATGTCTTACAGTGTTTTTGTGCCAAACCAATTCATGGAAATGTGGTATATGATTTTAGCATAAAACATTGGGACACATTGATTTTCTGTGTGTATTTTAAGTTAACTTTTTACTTGTGACGAAAAAAGTAAGGAAGCCGCAAGAAAGAAGCCCATTTTTGCACATTATGCATTTTGTTTGAACTTTTATTTTCTACAAAACGTGGACCTTTTTCTAAGTACAAAATTGCATAAAAAGACAAACTATATATGAGTTAAATGAAATAAGTAAACGCCTTTTAAAAGTTGACAATATTTAATATAAATTTGGTGCTACAAATGATTTTGCTAAATAAAAATCTTAACTATAGATTGCTAAATAATAGCTCGAAAAATAAGTGGAAGAAGCAGGAGGTTACTAATTTGGAAAGGTAACAGAGTGCGGAGAAAGCCCGTGATGATGGGTCTTTGTCTGTGCAAAGATGAAGACAGAGAATCCCAAGGACCTCAGTGTTGTTCCACTGTCAACTCCAACTGTCCTTGTTGCTTCCGGTGGGGTAAACGTTCTGGATCTGGCGGCTCCATGTTTGGAGCTTCACATCATGGTGCACCTGGAAACATGGCGTCATCAGGTGCCGGTCTTAGAGATGGCTCAGGATCTCCAAATAATAGGAGTATAAGCAATCTCTCAGATGCCACTTTTCTCCTCTCATTTTCTCCAGAAGTTGTAAATCATTATGTGTTGGAGACGTTGAAGGTTTTAAGAACGCTTGTTGGAAAGTGAGTTTCTACGAAAAAAAAATGATAATGTTCACAAAATGATGACACAGTTAAAGAGGAAACATTTTCTAAAATGGTTTGTGTTTCTTTGAAATGTAGTGATGCGGAAGCTCCAGCATCAATGGTTAAACTTCATAGGATAGCTGAATTAGAGGATGGTTTGGCCAATGGTCGTCATATCTCTTGTTAATTGTATTCCTATGCAAGATCCACTCGGCCCTGCTGTGATATGTAATGCGCGATAAGACTTCACTAGTCAATTCTAAACTTGTATATATAAAAACGTTATGATATAGGATTTTAATTTGTTTCTTATGTGTTTGGTTGGGTATAGCATTACTACTAGACGACTGTCCACTTCCTACGAAGGTACTTTTCAATTATTCATGAATATCTTTTTTTGTCATGTATTTTTGTTCAGAAACTAAAAAGTTGTTTTCGAACTGTAGGAAAATGCCATGCAACTCAGTCGCCATTTGGAGCTGAAAGATTTCGAGAAACACGATACGAGACGAAAACGAAACACATCCATTGTGCTTGGATGTTTAGCAGAGAAATTAGCAGGCCAAAATAGTACCATCCTTCTCAATGAGGAGGTTATGACGTATCTCATCACACATTTGGTATGCTTATTGCTTAATTATTGTCAATATTTGTTTATCAACATGCATAAATCGAATATAAAAGCTTATGGACTGATGCAAAACTTTTTCATTATGTTTCAGAGTGAACAAACGAGTCCTTCGGTTATCTTGTACACTATCATAGCTCTCGAGAAATTTGCTCAAACAAGTAAGAATGAAGGAAATTTACTTTAAGCAAAAAAGGTTTACTCCGAATTTTTCCAGATTTCAATTTGCAACTTGATTGAATTGTATTTTTCAGGCGAGAATAAGACTGCCATAATGAAAATTCTTCAATCTCGTGGAAATGAGAATCCACTAGTAAAATTGGAACAACGAGTTGATTCAGATAATCATGAGCATCGCCAAGTAGGGTTTTGTGCTCAGTGGGCGCTAGACAATGTCTGTAAGTTTTTATAAAACTTATCGTTTACAAATGGATAAAGTGGGATACAGAAAATTAAAATGTGAAGGTTATATACATGATGCTTTCCTATCCACAGTTTTAATTCCTGGACGACCTTTTGGATATGAGCTAGTGGAAAATTCAGGCATCAACGTAATTCTTAATAGCTACGATGTTAGCGAGTACTTGAAAATTGCTCCAAATGGACTTGAGGTAATAATTGAGAGTGAGAAGCTTAGTAATAATTTGCCATAAACTTTACATTATGAACGAAACGAGTTAACATTAAATTTCATGCAAAATTTTTCAGGCAAGATGTGACGCATCTTCCTTTGAAAGTGTTCGGAGCACCTTTCAAGTAGACTCTGGTAAATGGTATTATGAAGTGACAATAGTAACTGAAGGGGTGATGCAAATCGGCTGGGCTACAAAAGCCAGCAAATTTCTTAATCATGTACGTAAACTATACAGTCCATTTAATTATCTCATTATTTTAAAAAGTTTCAATAAGACGAAATGGTAAGATATTGGAAATTTTGTATATGAATTTATGTTACTGTAGGAGGGTTATGGAATCGGAGACGACGAGTTTTCAGTAGCGTATGATGGTTGTCGTCAAGTAATGTGGCATGCGGCTCAAAGTTTGCCAATGAATCATGTGCCTTGCTGGCGACCTGGGGACACTCTCGGGACATATCTTGATTTGGAAAAATGTGAAATTATCTTCTTCCTTAATGGTGTCATCATCAAAAGTCATACGGATGTTTTCAAACATACCAAGTAAAAATGCTCTATGTGTTGACATCAATTTTGCTAACAAGCCATTTTGGTTTAGTTTACGGTTATACTAATGCGTTTATTAAATTGTGTACGATTCAGATCAGGATTTTTCGCTGCCGGTAGCTTCATGTCATTCCAACAATGTGTTTTCAACTTTGGTAGCCGTCCCTTCAAATACCCTCCTTCTAGTGATAAGAGTTACCGAAATTTTAATCAGTATGCTAAGCTTGGAGACGAATGTAGGGTTGTACTGCCAAGGTATAATGATGTGATTATTGATTATTTTCTATATCTTCTACATTGACTGGATTACATATTGACATTTACTTTAAAAAAAATCTTATTTCCTGAATTTTTACAGACATCTCAGAATGGAATATTTAAGAAAAGTAAGCGTAAAAGAAAACTCATGCACATTGTGCTTTGACCATGTAGCGAATGTGCGACTCTTGCCATGCGAGCATTGGTAAGCTAATTTATAAAAAAATGAAATATTTATTAAATGTACTATTTTGCACTAAAACATTTTGAAAACATTTTTTTTCATCTAATTTAATTCGCATTTGTCTTGTTTGCAGTGGATTTTGCTCGCATTGTGCAGATCAACTTGAAAATTGCCCATTGTGCCGTCAAGCCATCGAAAACAAACTGACTTTATATGAAACATAGCCCCAATCCTAATATAATTTTTATTTGTTCACCTTTTATGTGTAATATAAGTTTTTTCGTTGTTCAGCGTGTTCTATCACTACCACACAGCAAATTTAATAACTCTTGAAGCAACGTTAACATTATATGTGCATCAAACGCGTCACCAGAAAGCACCGAAAGTTGGATTGAACAGCAAGACTTTATCTACGATGCATTCATCATCACTTGAGGATCAGCAATCATCACTGAAAGTCGTAATGACACATCGAAAGGAAACGTTGAATACAAAATGCAACTGCAAATTTGGGATTCGTCAGAACAACGAGCTATATATAAAGCGCTGCGAAGTGTTGAGCGCAAATTACTCATTTCATACCAAAGACAAGAGCAGACATTCTTACAATTTATGACAGCAATTTCCCATGATTCGGTGTAATATTCATATTTTTAAGACAAAAAAAGACGAATCAGAAAACTAGAATTGTTAACACATTATCTCTGCAGGCAGTTACGTGTGCAGTTTTCTCCAATCTCCAAAAAATTAAATATTCTCCAGATATATACGGACTATACAAAAATATATACTATCCTCTCGCAGTAGTCTTCTTCATCAATATTGAATATGTAACACAAAAAAAGTATATCAAAATCAAAACTGCTTTAGCTCGCACTATTTAACTGAATGAAATATACTATTCAACTATTTTTGTCTTTAAATATTTACAGTTGTACTATAAAGCGCTATATATGTATTGTAAGCAAAACCGATAATAGGATTGACTGTAGAGTGCGTGACACCAATAAATAGGAGGAAATATATAGTGGAACTATATATATCCATAATAAACTATCTATGTATTTATATTATTGTGTCATAATAAGTGACGGAAAATGTGAAACTGAAAAGTAGTACCAAAGAAATGAAAGTATATAAATGTGAAATGGCAAACAGAGAAGGGAAGTTTGTCCTTTACCTATATATTCAATATTAGAACTTAAGAGAATGGACATTTTAAAGAAGGAAAGCATAATGTGAATTTAAAAAATTATAAACTATATGGACCAGAAACGGAATGAAGTACGTACCACCGCGCGATCTAAATAAGAGTATGCTATGATAATTCATAGACAGAAAGCGAGTAAAACCGAGAGAAGAGTTTAACAGTTTGAAACTGATATTAAAAGAATTAAAGGGATAATATTACAAAGAGTCAATATAAAACGTTGTGTGATGTGTCATTTTAAGTCCTCGGAGATCATATGCATATAAATCATCATGTTGCGGAAATAGTTTTTTTTCTTGAGTCATTCTTTTAGATTTTTGGAAAATGTATAATCCCCTTTATACTCCATTCATATAATAAAAAATATCATTTACAGACAACGAGTTAGGTACATTCGGGTGTATTTACATGTCTACTCAAATTTCGATCGGCGAACGGAGACGGAAATATGTATATGGACATTATGCACACATACCTAATGCATTGCATAATGCTTTTTTATCGATTTCCTTTCGATAATTTAATATTCATTGAGTAGTCATTGATGGTTATACGTAATGGAGGAGACACAAATGACGTCAATTTGCATAATGTGTATTTGTATCGAGCCTCCCATTCTTATTTGAAAGCACACCAGGGACACTGGCAGAAATAAGCTTTTTTCCAATGAAAATTGGATAATAAAAAGTAGTTTTAGGAACATGATTAACTACATTTTTTGTTTAAGTTAAACAATAAAATTGTACAAAAACAAATTTTGGAAACGATTTTTCAATTTGATTTTAAGTATGACACAGAAGAAAGCTATGTTTATCCTTATAAGCAGGTTGTTTGGAATGCATACATTAGGACTAGGACAATTCATG
>JAANSM010002652.1:1366-14517 GCA_036850725.1 Orchesella villosa | reverse complement strand
CCAAATAAAATTGAAAGGTTCGCTTGATCGTAAAACGTTAAATAGAATATTAAATTGAAAAATCAATTAATAAACAAGCTTTAGCGATTAGATTACTCAAGCAATTGACCACTACTACCTAACGGCCTATCCATGGGCGTAGAATAGCAAAATTGGCACGGTTTGGACCGAAACTCATTCAATAGAATTAAGCTCATTCTCTCGTCAGTCAGAAGAATCTGAAATATTTTTATTAAATTACGATAAACGTTCTTTACATACCTCCTTTTATGTATGTTTATAGTTTAAAAAAATAATGTGTTATGTAGCTTTACTCACAAAATTGAATATACAACTTAATAATGCTCAAATTAATGGGTTTTACATATAGTTACTTAATCGCCATAATAATTACTATGTTTTGTTAGGCGCTATGTTTAGATTTTAATAATTTTTGCATAATTTAAAAAATATTTGAGTATAGCATAAAACATTGCCGATTTGTAATCGACCGCGATGATTCAGAAGCATAAGTTGTGTTGTATTGATATTGGTTGGTGCTACTTCCATATGAACTAATAAATTTTTGATGAGGAATCGGGCGTAAGGTCAAATCAACAACATTTTTCCTTAGCTAGCAATATTGACATGGGTTGATCAATTCACCTTGCGAACTAATTCGATATCTCATTTCAACGGAATTTAAACAATTAGGTAGCTTCAACTGCATTTAACTCCAGACTATCTGCAATTAATATACTCTAAAGTCCAGTTTCTCTAATTATATAATGATAAGTTCATCCATGGCAAACGTAGATTATAGTATGCAGAAATTTCAAATGTTTAATACAAAGCAAGGTTTGCTCATAACGATGATGATTTAAATTATTGAAACGTAACTATGAGCAATGCAAAGTATTAACTTATATACTGTATGATCGTAATTTGATTTGTGTGATGTGAGTTGCATTGTTGGATACGTGAGTACTTAAATCGCGGTATTGTACATAATTGGCCAGATCGCAAGAAAAGGAAGCTCTGCTCCAAGTTGCTAATCACTACTTAAATTAAATTTGATGCTGTATATTAATTACTTCGGATGACTGTCAGTCAGGCTTTCCAAAACTTCAACTTCGCTCGTTTAAGTTGATTGAGCTCTATTTTAGGTTTAGCAATCCGACTGAACTGAATATTGTGTTTTCTTATCGTTACCGGCGGTTTGCCCGCGGGGACACTTGCCTTCCATATGGACATTTGCCCTGCGTATATTTTGCCATCTGGGTATTTTACCCTCTCGGAAATGCGCCCTTTGTATATTAAGCCCTCTGAATTTCTTGTCCTAAAAGTATCCCCATCTTTATAGCCATGATAGGCTACTATTTCTTTACGAATTTTTGATAATGAATGCAGGAATGGAAATGCACACAACATATTTGCATACGTGGACTATGTGAATTGATAATAACGGTTTTCTTTATATTGTATATTTGGACATGAATTGAATGAAGGTGTGTATCTATGTCCAGCTATATTAATTAACGATACAAAGTGAGTACTCTCTGAGACTGTAAAAAAGTCTTAAAAGCAGTTGTTTTATGAGTAATTCATGAACTTGTGCAACAGTAGTGTAACGATGATTGAAAAAAAGTTATGGTGCGGTAGTGAAATTCAACTCTCCTCCAAACCAATTCTCACAATACGCTTTTATGTAAATAATTAAGATATGAGAAATTTAATACTCATTAAGAGTAAGCTTGTTTCTTTACCAACACTTCTCAATGACCACCCGGTATCATTTCTCAATAGTATTGCAAACACTAAACCTTTAACTGTGTTGAATGCTCGTAATGGTAAGGTCATTTTCTGGGAAATTCATAAAATGGTTCGTGCATATTTGCTGTGAAATGTTTTTGCACACTTATTCAATCCGTATCACATTTCTAATAGATAATAATAAATAGCATGAATAGGTTTACCGGAAATTTCATGTATAGCACCAGCAGTAATATGCGTAGTCGGTGCCTATATATACATTGTATCCAATCTACACTAAAGTGCACAGCCCCACATTGCGTTTCTGAATGTCGACTTAAGTGAGCATCCCCAGTCTGGACCCAAAATATTATGTACACTTTAGTAACCATCCACAACGGCTTGGCATAGTTACGTAATTTTTTACTAGAAAAATGAGTAATCTTTCATTTCGTCTCCAAAGAAAAAGTTCGGTCCGGCGGTTCCAGTTCCGGTCCTGGACCGCCGGACTGCGGTTCCCCAGCATTGAAAAAATCAAAAGAAGATTTGGAGGCTCCAAATCCTCCAATTCAACTCCAACTCCTTTCGTACGTCCCAATCCTAACAAACTCGTCCAACAGCTACCGTCATGTCTTTCTTCTCCCCACCTGATATTTCAACTCAGGCTGAAATTAACAGTAAATACTTTTTCAAAAACCATATTAAAATCCCATTTTTAGCAGGAACGCAATAGTGTTTTCTAGTTTTGGAAATCGACTTGATATTCTAAGTGTCTTGGTCATACCGTTTGTTTTTTGGTATCATTATTGCTGTTGGATGATCAATGTAAAGGTCATCTATTAAATACAGTTTAATCCAGATCATAAAAGTGGAGGACAGGATGACTTTGAAGTGTTGCTTTAAAACCCGTAAAATGTTGACCGAGGAAATTCTGTCGAGTAAATTTTTCATATAAAATTGTTGTTGATATATTACATATATACAAATGATGAACTTGTTGCGAATGTGCTGAACTGTAATATTTATATGCAATCATTAATCTAGATACTCAGAATTAGAACAGCAAAGACGTTATTTATTTTTTGGTTATCAATTACAAGTCGCTATAAATTTGCAGGCACGTTATAAATTTTCGAACCAAACAGAAGATCCGCCGACTAAACATCTGAAAGTACTTTATGTATCAATATAATAAAATACACAGAATATTGAACAAAAGAAACTCGATTTTGTAACTTTGCACACCGCTACTAAGAGCACTCTTTTCTTAAGGCTTAAATATTTAATTGTTAGGCCTAAATTAAGTTTATAAGGTTTAAATTATCGCAGAATATTACAATGTGTTACAGAGTTTATCTAATTTTCACAGCATTTTCACCCGTTGCGTCATATTATTTTTCAATACAAAGAGAACTAAAAATAGGAGATAATTTATTGTCATTCCAATCCCTGCGTCACAAAAATGTTAGTTATTCTTTTACATTTTTAAATGATACTAATTCAATACGCAAAAACGGATTTATATAAATGGCACAAAAATTTGGAGCTTGGATGTTAAATGTTTAGGAATCGAAAAGGTAAATATAATGAAAATCATGTAAATGCGTTGTGACATCATTATATCATGAAGGTTACAATATATACTACAAACAAGCGTGTTTAAACAATGACATGACTAATTAAAATCGGGTTTCTAATTCAAATCATTATGAAAACCACTAATCTTACACTAATTCTTTATTTTATAATTAGCGTTTGATTACTCACAGTGCCAGCAAGCCTCTTGAAGTCCAATGAGTGTACAACGTAGATGGATTGTTTGATGCTTTTAACTTAATTAGAATGAAAACAAGTGTGTTAAAAATGTAATAAAAAAACAAAACCATCAAACGTCAAAACATTTATCAAAAATTCTTCCACAACCTTGACACTCTGAGGTTTGTGTTTTAGTCAACTTAAATATACTTAAAGCTATTCCAATTCATCTCGAGTCGCCTTGAGCAATAAAACTGGCATGCAAATTATAGAAAAATTATCACTTCACAAGCCATTCTTTCTTTCTTTCTGCTATTCATGATCATGTTAAGTGACATTGGCAAATAATTAAGCACTTGATCTTGGTAAATTTCACTAACCTTTTTATTATTTAGCATATTCTTTCTACATAAAGCTAATCATTTCAATGTTTTGTCATTAAAATTATCACATACAGTGA
This sequence comes from Orchesella villosa, assembly GCA_036850725.1. Taxonomy (NCBI): domain Eukaryota; kingdom Metazoa; phylum Arthropoda; class Collembola; order Entomobryomorpha; family Orchesellidae; genus Orchesella; species Orchesella villosa. The sequence continues at coordinate 10,571 of JAANSM010002652.1, read as the reverse complement.
TGACTTGTTTCTAGAACATGCATAACTTTCACTTCAGTTTCTATTCATCATTAAGTCATAGGATGCATTTTTTAAATGCAGACTCTTCTTAAAGAAATAAATTTGATGCTGCACTAAAGTTCTGGAATCATAAGTAACCCTTCCTGAACTTATAATTGTCAGTATATCACCTCCTAATCGTAAAGCAGTTTGGGATGGATTGTATTATTTAATAGTTTTTACCTAAGGTAAATTCAAAGCTGATGCCAAAATTGACACAAACACGGGAATTACCAAGACCGTTACTCAGCGAATTGGCTGATACGGGGTACAGAGGTAGGTTTTGGTGACGTATTATTGCAGGCAAAAGGATTTTACTCCAATGCCAATTAAAATGCATTCTCTTCCGGGTAATATTACTCTACGATCTACTTCTTACATATTTGAGGCATCAAAAATAATTTTTGTAAGAGAATTTCGGAGTTCGAAATACTTGAACAGGGGGGAGGACGGACCCTGTCTCAAGTTATTTTCCTCATGTTTATCTATATAAGAAAAACGGAAAATTTTCAAAAGTGGACTTCAAAAATCAAAATGTACTGTAACATGGAAACAATTGGCCGTGGAGTAAAATCCTTCTGCATGTTGCATGCATTAATTTTTCACCATAACCTACCTCTGTGCCCCGTATCAGCCAATTTGCTGAGTTGCAGCCTTGGTGGTTTCCGTGTAAGTAAACACAGCCTTAAATATCCAAAAACATTTCTTAAAGCTATTTAAACCGAAGTCAGTATGATCTCATTAATAAACTCATACTAGACACTTACGAGTTAGAATTAGCTTCTGCGAGTTTGCGTATTCACATCAAATTCGGTTTGGTTCTGATCGTACAATTAAACAAGGACCAATTCTGAATGAAAACAAAGAAGCATTCTAAATAATCAATTTGCTCCTCCGAGAAATGGAATTGAAGCAACTTCCTAAATAGTTGTAGTTAATGGCCATAAGTTTGTTAAAAAAAGAGTAAAAGTTTTACTCTGATAAAAATTATGCAGTGATAATACTGCATGAAAAATTCTTACTTTACGTTATATACCTGGAAAACGACGTCTAGGTTTATATAACAAGCTCACATTGAAGCAAATTTTAAAAATTACTGTGAAATCATACGGAACGACTTCAATTTGTTTTCTTATATAGTATCAGTAAGATCAATACGCTGAATTACAATCTGATCAAAACTGCCTAAAGTCAAAGCTAAATTTTCTCTTTCACGTTATTTATTCCCCAATTTTTTTGCATCACCCATTTTCTTACCACCCTTTGCTGAAGCAGCAGATGCGGTTTTATCACCAAAAATTTCTTGTAGTCTCCTACACAGTTCTGGATCGTTGGGTTTTTTGGGATGCCCCGTTGCCTGCATCACAGCCCAGTCCAGTCTGGCCGGTCTCAACACTCCGTCTGGACCTGCAAAAAAATCGTGTTTTCAAAGATATAAATTTAAAATTTACACCCCAGGACCATACTCCTTATTCTATCCTACAACGAACCTTTGTTTCAACTTGAACAAGAAATGTAAGCCTTTTAGGAATATTCTACTGAAATCTTGTATGCTGACAGATTATTAAAATTTTAATCATTGTTTACTGATTAACAATGAAACCACAAAACAACATTGCTTAGGGGGCCGGAATCGCAATACAAACACCAAAAAATCTTTATTTTCCAATTATATCAAAGGGAACATGAATGTTTTAATTTATAACTTGTTATTTAAATACACTACCATTCATTCAACTGAAACGTTCATACTATACGTAAACTTTGCGCGCCCAGTGGGTGGTGTTTGTGCACTTTGCAATTAAAAATTACTCACATTCTAAAAAGGCATCCATTTAACTGGTCACTGTAAAAAGAACATTTACACATAATGCAAATGAGAAAAATACCCATCAGACTTTTCCACATATACATAAGAAGCTTACCCAGCATAAATGTTACTTTGCGTACCCTAAATTACAATATCTACCATAAACATACAATTTCAAATTCCAAGCTTATGCATAAATCGAATACGTGTATATTCCTTTTGTACTTCTGGATCACTGCTTTGCATTGAATTCAGATTCTTGCACATATCGTGTGCTGTATTTGAAGAAGCGCGTACTTAAATGCTTATAATAACATTTATACAATGCTTATACAACAAAAGTCAGAACGAACCATCCATATCAGCGTTACGAGTAACTATTAGGACAAATTTATTTAAAAACTATTATTGGAGAGTTTATTAGTTTATTTTACTTACTTAGGAAAAGAGTATTATCCAAAATTATTTTCTTTATCAGTACGGTAATTTTTTAAATTAGAAAAAACTTGCTAATGAAATCGAATCAGTAGTGTTACTGAGATTAATTGAATAGCAGAAAGAAAACCTAAATTTAATGACATGTAAATTATTTCGATCCATGCTATGTGATACATAACATGCATTATAGCATGTGATACATCAACCATACTATTGTCAAACTTCTAATATAATCTTACCGTGACTTATGATGATTTAAAGGTCAACAACTGCAAGAAACCTAGATCTGATAGAAATTTTTTAAACTCTGTTTTCACCAGTCAACACCGTAAATGAACCAATTTCTTAAATTAAGAGACTTTCGTGCACTTTTAAGGAAATCGTAGGTTGCAAATTCATCAAAATGAAGCTACTGAAGAGTAAATTCTATGTATACCAAAACATATAAATAAGATAATAGGAGAGGTTTCCGAAAATTTTTTCAATGGCTGATGCTGATACTTCCTGAAATCACCATGATCGCTGCATCATTTGGATTAAATCCAATCAAATTCAATACAAGTGATCAGTAACTCCGACAATTTATAAATAAAGCTTAAGCCACTTTGTAAAATGCGTTTCATGTTGATACGCGTGCGATGTAAATGAGCGCTGACGAGGTCATTAGTTCGTGTTACGCCTGGGAAACAAGTCTAAAGGCAGTGCAGGTTAATTATTCCCGTATAATTAGGTTTATTTTACCGTATTTAAATACAAAAACGCTGTCTCATAAATCGTGGTAAAAGTGCTTAAAAAGTAAGATAAAATATATTTCTAGTGGTAAGAGTCTTCATGTGGCCTTTTCTAATTTGTGTATGGGTATGACTCTTTTTTCTGCTGGGTACCAAACTATTATGCCTTCTAAAAACCCTTAATTTTAACTTTCAATGGCACTAGTGAGAGTTACAGTAGGCATACAGGAACCATTTGTCCATTTTCGTTTATATTATTACCAGCAAAGCCTGCGACTGCACGCTAAAGCGTGCAGAGAGGTTTGAAAATGTCTTACTGAAGCTAGAGTAGCAGCATCTAGCATTAGAAAATGGATCTAGCCGCTGCCCCGTTTGGGAATTATAGGAGTCATTTGTTAAAAAAATTACGATTTGCCTTTTTATATCATGCTGATTAGGCTCAAGATTTGTAGACATATGTACACATGTTCATAGAAACAACGGAAAGCAATTAGCTTCTCTCCTTGCTGTGAGTTCATAAATTGTCCAAAAAACCCTATACGACCAACCCATGACAGGCGAAATAAATACCTTATGGTAGTACTTTATAAGCGGTCCGTAACTTCAGATTTTTACTCCTAATCAATCCGTATCTAAATGCATGAACACATTGATCTCCGCATATCCTTACTTTTCATTTTTCTTCCGAGATATTCTCATATTTTTTTCTAAATATGGATGTTTATGCAGAACATTATATGAATGAAAGAAAAATGAAACAATTATGTCCAATATGAGTGTTGCATACTGATTAAATTGCACTTGAATTCTATTCGAAATTTTATGCCTGGACAACATTTGAGTCATTAATGGTGTTTTACATCAACTGAGCTGAACTGATCGTCTGCGGAGGGGTTTCACAATTTAGGCAAAAAAGAGGTTCATGAATTGCAAACATTCAAAGAATTTTAATGGCTTGTTCCTTCGGGTTTGTGGTTGTTCTGTCCGTTTGGAGAAGAAGTTCCACTTCAAACTTTCTGTTCATTTTCGAAACTCCTGGTTTTGGGACGTCAATGTAAAATTTCAATCTTCGTTTTCATGGGATCGTGGAAAAAATAGATTTTTCCCTAAATTCTGTCCCAATGTCAGGACTTCAAGATTTAGGTAAGTGGTATTTCTTCTCCAAACGGTCTCCAAACGATGAAACGATTTCGCAGGTATTGAAGTGTCTTTATTTGTTGCATGGCTGCTATGAGGTTTCTCAATTAAACTTGAAGTTTTTGGATTAGGCTAATCTAACTACTTATGAAAGCCGTTTGTCTCGCATTGTAAATAAGTGAAACCAGAAATCCAAAATGTTGGATTGTTTAAAACATTGCGATTCATATGTTTCATCATTGAAACGGGCGTAGGTCAAGCTGGATCATCGGAAAACTGCGTGAAATAGCATGGCTGTTCGTCTCTCTGCAGTAGATGCGTTTTGACTTATCACAAAACCTATAATCTACCATTTAAAAAATTGTCCTACAGGGTCTTAGCGATATTTGAGGACTTATCCAAACTCTACGTAGCGTAGTGTTGATTAGAAAAAATAAATTTGGAAAAATCGAAACCGGTAAACGCTATCCGGCAGACCTAAGGCTGAAACGGAGAAGTCGAACAGGTCTTCAGATTTAGGAGAAGATGCTAGTTTTGAGGTGGCATGTAAGAAAGCTCGTTTTGCAGTTTACCAATTCAATTAATACCTAAACTTTCCATCCCAGCTCATTGGTTTACTGAATGTAATGCTGTTTGTTTCAAAACTAGATTTGTTGAATTTAGTACACAACACATTATGAATCAACCGAGCTAGTCAACTAACTTCAGTTTAGTAGTTAGAGGTTTCATATGCAACAGTGTTTTAATAATGTAGGATGAGAAAATGCATTATGTACACTTGAATTTAATTCTTTCCTATTTCCGCACTTTGTCAAATTATTAAGACATTTTGGAGCTTACTATGTAGCTTTTACAGGTACATGATTACGAAATATGCAAATATGTCTCACATTACTTTAAGCTCTTAGGCATTGCATATAAAGCATACGTCATGAAAGGTTTTTGCTGTTTTAACGGTAAATGGTTGAGTTTTCGAGCATCGTCACTCTATCAAGGTTACTTCTCTATAAAATTGCGAGGAAAATGAGATATGCCCAACTGTTGTATACTGCTTGGCAACCACATAGGAGGGAGAATACGAATACTGAAATTAATTTATAATAAGTAAGATAAGATGGTTCAATAGCAGATAAACTATTTGAAAAGTAAATATAATGAAATTATTGTTATCACTAAAATCAAAGTCCGGACTGCTGAAAAGGTACCGGAGTAATGAAGTAAGCCTCTAATGAGCTCAAAAGCGCCGATTATACAAAAACATAATTCTTTGATACTTTCATGAAAGCGCAACTCTGTTTTTTACCATGTAGCAATTCAACTCAATTCATAAAATTTGACAGGAACAGAACTGAATAATTATGTCCATTCTAACATTTTACCAACTGAGCAACATTTGGCACTATCGTATTCTAATGTTTTTTTGCATAATGTATCGTAGTTTTATTATTTATGCATTGTATTAAGGTTTGTGGTTTTAATGGGATTTGGATGTCATGCTTAGTATCAGGCTACTTTTCATCACACGCTGTGTGGTTTATGTAAAAGAGATTGTTTAAGTCTGGTTCAAATTCATGTTCCCTTTAATAGAATTGGAAAATGGAGATTTTTTGGAGTTGGTATTGTGTTTTCGGCCCAATACATATAGGGTAGTTTTAAGTTACTATTTCCGGTTTGGTATTCCGATAATTTTCCTTTTTTTAGTTCCAGTTTCTCAGTTCCAGGCTCTAATTGCATTACCTTATCCCCGGTGTACCTCCTCTTGTTTGTAACTATGGCTGCCTTTGTCTAAAATGTACCTTGTGCAAAACTAATGACTGAGATAAATGCTTTTGTTGTATGAAATTTCTAGTACTTGAGTCTGCTGTAGTTTTAGCTTGCAATGATGATAGAGAATAAATACATAAAATTATATATTTTCCTAAGGGTCTGACTGTGGCAAAGAGAAAACTTGCCTTCTTGTAGTTCTTGGAATTTGCCTAGCTCGTACTAAAAATTTACACTGTATGAAGATTGCAAAGATTTTTAAACAAATTTTCGTGATGGCAAACAACAAAAAACACCTAGGTTTGTGTTGGCAATGGTTTCATACTTGTTTTTTTTTCAGTCTGCATACTTGGGATTCTATTTTTTGTTAATTGATTATTACACATTATAAGATCGAATGCCATAGCGAGTTGTCCGTAAAAAATATGCAGTTCATCTCTAACCTTTCTGTCAAATACAATAATTCGTTTTTATCCGAAGATTGGCCTTTTAACTACACGTTTATGAAGAAATCTGAGATGTTAAGTTGAAATGGAGTCAGAATAATTCTTAGAAAAAACTCGGTGGGGTCACTGGATTGGCAAGGCTTTTCTCACGGCAAAAATATTTGTTCCCATGAAGCCAATTGATATTTAATTCTCGATTGTCTAGTGCGTTAAGATTCTTTAATTTTTTTTGCATATGTCCCTTTCTTCTTGTTTGAAAGTAATGTAAAGTAATGTACTTTTCTTCCGAAAATAACTTGAATAAAGAACGAAGGATGGAACCATGATTATATATGTGACAGAGATGTAAGAACTGAGCTGGATATTTTTTGAATGAACAATTAGTTTTACCATTTGATCCTATAATGACCAAACATTTTTTTAAAGCAGGATGCCAAATATGTTGACTGAAAAAAAAATCATGCAAAACTTTGCCAAGTCAAAACTATGTGCTTTTTGGTGTTTGCTATGATGCAAATTTGTAAAAAAAATCTTTGCCATCTTCATACAACGTAAATTTTTAGTACGAACTTGGCAAATTCCAAGAAACGCAAATTTGCTCTTTGACAAGGTCAGACGCTTCGACTTGAGTTTGGTATACTTTTACCTGGCAATGATGATTCGGATGGGGCGTTGAACGAAGTGGAGCCAGAAGGAATTGCAGTTTTTCTCTGGTAAACATTATTTTTGAAAGGTTCGTTAATATTATAAAGTTTAAAATAACAATTTTGTCACCAAATATCGACTAACCTCCATTTTTGTGCCCTTAGATTTTCCGGATCTGTTCGAATTTTTAGTTGAGCCAGTAGTATCCATCACTTCCGTTTCTTTTTTGATAAATGAATTCTTTTGCAAAGTTCTTCAGTCTAGTTGCGAGGAGTATTGCTTGATTTAAATCTCTCATCCAACAAGATTTGAAAAGGCAGCAAAGACTGTATTGGATTGCTTAAACTAAAAGTATTGCATCTTTAACCCGAAGTTAGTAATACTTTATTCTAAAAACATGAAGGAAAAATACTTGAAATATTACAAGTTGTTGATAATATTTTCAATGCTAAAACTTTCATAATTTTAATCCATTAGTCGAGTACTCATCTTACCATCAAACTATTTATTGCTTCTAAAAATCCACCGTTTCCTTGTTTTGTGGTAGATACTGAATTCAAAACGTTAAGTTTCACTTGGCAAACACGTTTTCTGAAGAAAACTTATGTAAAGTTCGTTTTAAAATTGAATAGGGTAAAGATGACAGTTTTTGAAAGTACGAGACAGGAAACTGGACACTACTGCATAATTGTTCAACTTCAACACCGAAGATGAACTTGGGACACTTGAGTTGCATTTGTTATTTGAACCCGAACAACTGTATGCTAGACTGAAATGAATGTATAGCACCCTTTCCAAGCTGTATCATAATTTAGCATTGCGTATCCACAACTTATTTGTTATCACACGTGTTTGACGTACATTTATACAAGTAGAGGTGAGCACTTTCTATACACGAGCCGACTACTCGTCCGCAAAATCCCATTTAATGGTGACCCTAGGAAAGAAGTATGTTTCAATAAAATTCGAAGTTTAATATGTAGCTGAATGCTTACTGAACAAGCTATGATTTTACTAAGCTTATCTGTCCGTCTGATTGTTTGTCTTCAATCTCCTATCACATAATTTCATCAATTTGTCTTAAGTTTTGCACAAATATGGTACGGAAAACGACCTCGCATTGGCTGTAGGAGCAAATTAAGATGACCCGTTCACAAGTGTAGGGTGCGAAAGTTCAAAATGTCGTACTAAAACACACTTGTAAGCCCGCTACTGACCGCGTGCTTTCAGCAATTCATTGAAATTTTGCACACATATATAACGTACTCTGTATATCGTCCTATTGATTTTCAGCCAATTTTTTACTCTGTTTGAAATGTCTGAGCGCTACAGTTCAAAACTTCGTCATTAAAATGCTCGTGCAAACGCTACTTTCTTTATGCAATTTACATGAAATAATGCACGTATATGTACTATAATGACTACATTTGTATTTTTAGCCGTATTAGTCTTTTCATTTATATTATGTGGGTGCGAAAGGTCAAAACTTGGTCATAAAATTTGGACACGGGACAGATCTCATTTTTAAAACAATTGCTTGCCTTGCTTGGACACTTGCTCCTTCAGGCACTTGCCCTCTGAACATTTTGACCGCCAAATTCTTTGCTCTTAGAATCATAACCATAAATGTCATTGGAGTATCCGGTTTCTTGATATTTTTGTGAATACATAATAAAAATCCACATTATTGAACAAGTAAACAATACATACGAGAAGTCCCATGTCAAACCTTCCGACGAAAAATTGTCATCCTCAAAACTTATTTTTTTATACGGGCAATGAATTGTCCATTAAAAATACGGCATACACTATTTTTTACTTTTTAGAAATTCGTCTGAGATACAGGCTGTCAAAGTTTTAGATATTTTAAAATTTGGGACAACGATTTCTCCGACATGTCTCGTCCGATTTTCCTGAAACTTCGTACACATACGTATCTCAGTCTAACTTAGGGGGGTGTTTTCATCAGAATTTCAAAAATCTTTTAAACAAAAAAACTATGAACAAAAAACTAAAATTTAATTCATTAATTAGCAATAACTCTCTAAATTAATAAATGCCCCCTGTAAAATCACTCAGGGAGTGCAGTGGTGAAAACCCCGAGTCGCTATCTATCATGGGGGCCGAGAAAACCCTGCCCCTCTTTTGGAGTCAGAGGTCGGACTTTGGAGTTTTACGAAAGTTGAAGTTTTTTA
>JAANSM010002651.1:0-14524 GCA_036850725.1 Orchesella villosa | reverse complement strand
AAACTCAGGTTTTAGAAACCTCTGAAAACCCCAGAAAAAAAATCCCGCTCTTCCAGGTTTCAGAAACCTGAAAACCTACATTTTCCGCGTCCCTGATTCCGTTTAGTATAAACGAATATATATAGCGTAACCATTATTGTAATTGAAATATGACAGCGAATGTAATTCTCTATATTTAATGTTTTAGGTCAGTAGATTCAAGAGAAGATAGTACAAGTGCCGTTGAAAAGAGAAGTGAGCCTGAAGAAAACGATGAAGGTATGTACAATGTACATGTTTTTGCAAGATCCGCAATATTTATTCTAGTGCAGTCTACCATAAATTTTTCAATTTCTATAAATATCGGATTGATTTTTGTGTATCTTTTCAGAATCTCGTGAAGGCGACGAGTCATCAGTGAATAAAACACCAAGCAAAATACGCAGAGGCCGAAGTAGATCAGTTTCACGGTAATTACATTTCATGCTTATTGCCTATACTTAAGTCTTTTTATGTTGATTTTGAATTTGGGCACTTACAAATCACACTTCTAATGTATGTAACTGACAGATCTCCAGTTCGTGAAAAGAGCCCAGTACCAGAAAAGCAGCAAGAAGTCAAGAAAGGTAGGCCCAATAAATAGAATTTTCATTTAATTACAAGTATGATGGACTGGTGGAAGATGCAACTAAATAATCAACTACTTTTAATTTTATAGATCATGACCAAAATGGTGTATCAGAAGTTCCAGCGGAGGGGAAATCAGCGCAGGTTGGTGACAAGAAGGATGTATCAACAAAATCACCTAGGTATAAGAGTTCTCAAAAGGAAACATATACAAAATACGATTTAGCAGGTGAAGAAGCTTTAGATTATGGCGAAGAAGAAGACGACGAGGATCGGAATGAGCATGATCCACAAGAAGTGTCATGGACAAGACGAACGTTGCGTTTAAAAAATAAGGCAACCTCGTCTTCTTCAGCATGTAAGTGGGTGTTGGAGGAGGAAAGCAAACTCCTGGTCGTAAAATCAGAGCTGTTAAATGTAAGTTTAATGTCTCACGCATTATTGGTAATTTAATCTAACTGCAAAAACATGTCACAGGTAGAGCAAATGTTAATGTGGAAATGTTTTTGTTTTCAGAAATATTATGATGACGTAAAACTTGTTCCATTGGAACAGCTCAAGTTAGAAGAAAAGATCCCATCAAGCTCTGATGTAAAAGGCGAAATATCGAGGAAACCTTCGATATCTCAGGAACCAGAACAAGAAGAACCTCTTCCTACTCGCACAGTGGAAAATGTTCCAACTATTAAGAGGACTGTTAGTATTGTTCCTTCGTCTAAGGTATGGATATTTACATGATTGAATTGTACTGTGCACTTTAAACTAGTCATGTTGAGATTAGCTAGATCTATCCAATCGATGATGTCGTTTTTGGACTTTTGTTATGTTTAACAGAAGCTGAAGCTCGTAAAAATAATTGCGTATCTTTCTGCTTTCGACTTTTTCTCATTTACTGCATTACCATTCTTACAAATGATGCAAAATGCACTGCTAATTTTTTTCCTGATTATCGAAATAGATATTTGGGCGTAAGTAGTGCAAAATCAATTATCGTTCAGAACCATTGGCCTAAATGATGTATATTTATGGTTGCACTGACAGTAACGATACAAATCAAGTCATAGTCAAATCAATTCCATAAAAATCATTTGTTTTTTGTTTTCTCGACGGATAGTGATAATCTAAAATATAAAAGTATCATAGAGCATCACCCAGTAGGGTGCCCTTTTTAAATGTTTCGAAAAGCCATAGGATAAGATTCGGTTTCAAAATAGCGGTAAATTTTAAATATGTGTTTTGTATTCCATAGTCCCAGATAGAGCAGATGGAAGAAGCAGAAAAGCAGCTTACGCCACCCAGAAATCCTCCATCAAGTGTGCTTTTGATCACGAATTTAGTAAGACCTTTTACCTTGCCTCAGCTGAAAGAAATGTTGCAGAGAACTGGTAACTTGGTGGATATCTGGGTTGATAAAATCAAATCCAAATGTATTGCAAAGGTATGAGAGTTTCTAAATCTTTCAATTTTGTGCTGGGTCGATTATGGCTCTTACCATTTTTTCACAATTATATCTCATGATGGATTTTCATTTTGTGTCAACAGTTTGATTCACAAGAAGAAGCTTTTGAAACCAGAGCTGCTCTTCATGGAGTTTGCTGGCCTACCTCCAATCCTAAATCCTTACATGTCGACTACACAACACTAGATAATTTTGAAGATCACAAAGCGAAGGAAGGTGCTGACCAAAATACTGTATCAGAGAAGCCGATGGTGAGTTTCTAATTAAGGATTTAAATGTTTTAGTCCTCGTTGTTGTAAACCTCTTATCTAAATTGGAATGTATTATCGTTATTTTTACCAGTCGGCTCAACCTGTACCAGTTCGAGAATGGGATGTTGGCAAGAAAGCGGAACCGAAATCCCCAAGGAATAGGAAGAGGTCTAGATCACGATCAAATAGTCGTGACCGTGATCGTGGTAAACGTTCTAGACGTTCAAGTTCTCCTGGCAGAAGGAGACATTCGCGATCTCCTGGTCATGGTATGTATCTAATTAGTAATATGCATTTTTCGTAACTGCACAAATAGGGTTTTTTTGTCGAACTGACTTTGATTGATTGTGTTTGTTGGTTACAGCTGACAGGAGAGGTCGAGGAGGAGAGGGCAAAGAGCCAGAGCCGATGGGTAAAGCTTTAGATGAATTATTTAGAAAAACTGTTGCTACACCATCTATATACTGGCTCCCTCTCACTCCTGAACAGGTACTGAAAACTAAATCATTTTTATCAAATTACAAAAAATGGAAAAACAAACGAGTGTTAATAATATATTGACAATATTATTCTTAACAGATCGCGGAAAAAGAAGAACTCCGCAGAAAACGAATGCTGGAGAGGGAGCGCCGATTAGCAGAGCTCAGCAAGATGCGCCCCAGATAAATCTTACCAGCCACAAAACCCTTATTTTTTCCCATGTCCTTTCCAGTCTCCTTGTCCCTTCTGTTTGGAACCCTCATGCCCTTTTAATACTTAAAAGTAATATGCTTGTTCTACAGGTTTCTTTTCTAGGTTTACAGGTCTTCGTGGGAGCGCATGGCTGATTAGTTTGGGATTGGCGTCGTGTGCGGGGTGTCAGCACTTATTATGAGAAAATGTATATTCTACTATCCTTTTATGTTCAAGTGTCATAGATGAACTATAATATTAATATTTAATATGATTTGTTATATTCATTCACAATTCAACACAGAATCAGAAAATGAAGTATTACCAGCAGTTTTAGCGCATTAGCTGTTACGTTGTTTTATTGGGTGGCTAATACTTGGAATGTCGCAAAATTATGGGTTTATGTGTTTGTTAAAGCCGAGATTTTAATCAATAAACCGTTGTTGGATTATCAAATGCACAAGTTATTAAGCCCGGTTAAACTTGGATGAGGTACCTGCTAAAAACATCGGTATGCATATAGCCAGCAGCATAAATAATGCATTGTAATTGTAATGTAATTACATATCTCTGGGAGGTGTGGGAGGCTGTCCCATTTTGCTGTTAAAGGTACTTAACTATAACTTTTCATAGTGAGAATAATTTTTGCAAAAAAATGTACGTTCGTCAAGTCATTAGTGAAATGCAGTTTTCATCTATCTCTCTGTGTAACCTACATTATCCAACCTTGACCCAGGATAGGAGACGAGATTGGTTGATGACTATTGTAAGAAACAGGTTGTTGAATGAATGAATCAATAATATTATGTTGGACCATAACATAATGATAAGTTTACTTTACTTTTGTTGCTCAAAAGTGTTAAGTATGCTTACATTAATTCCACACAGAACACAAAGTCGAATGTGAACAAGAACATGGCTACGTGCACTTGACTGTTGACCACTTTCCTTCGGCCAATTTATTAGCAAAGAAAAACTACCGACCAACTACCTTCATTCACGTTGCAAAATAGCATTGTTGTAGTTATAATGGTGCCTAAGCGTTCTTCAATTCACATGCAGTTGAGTGGCAGCGTTGCTTCATCGATGATAAAGCTGTGGGAATGGGAAATACTATATAGGAAACAAACATGTCCTGATATGCCTATATCCTTCCGTATGAACAAGTTGGCAATAGTCCATAGCAAATAGCAGGAATGCTATAACATGTTAGCAATATCTAATAGCCATCCTCTAATAAATTGATTTCTTGGTATTTCCATTTTATACACATACTTTATCTTCTCAACAGTTTTTAACTGTTCAGGCTTAAAAAAGTGTATAATTTGCATTTCATGAAAACCTGCTAGTCTTTGAGCGCTTTGGTTGCTGTTTTTCTTGTGAATAAAAAAAATGCTATAAATATGTATGGAGATTTAGAACTTCACACGGTGGTGGTATATGAATAAAGTGTGAAGTGTAAATGATGACTATCATCTTTGGCCATCTGACATTGATGGGGCTTTGGTTTGTAGCCTTCACTCTTCAGATTGAGCCTTTGCTGGATGTGCTAATCTAGTTAACAGAAACAAAAGCTTAGGCTAAGTCATGTTGAGAAGAAGAATAGTCCTCTGAGACACTAAGAGTGTTTTAAAGACTATGACTATAGTCATGCCATGTTAGTTGTACTATACTTCATGTTCGTGTGTTTTTTCTTAATTTTTGCTATGCATATAGTAAAATACCCAACAAATACATATTAACATCAAGCCGTAATAGGTGTAAAATGAGACATGCATTATGGCAAAACTAAAATCAACCAGTGGACATGATTATTTACGTCTGTGCAGAGAAGTTACTTAACGTAACTTATAAAGGTTGAAACTGAAGGTGGGCCTGTGATGTTATTTTATGCGAGTATATTATTATGACTGAGAGGCGAAAAACGAGCTGCAAAAGCTCACAGGGAAAATACAGAGCACGTACCTACTTAAAATTGATGTTTATGCAGATAAATGAATAGCATTACAAGGTAAATTGGTTTGGTGTAGAGTATCCCTACCCCCTTTTTTATTTAGTACCAGTACTATATGGTTAGCAAATTAAGGTGGCATAAAGTAAAGCAAGCGTTCTATGTCCTATTATCAAAATCAACAACAATCCCTTCGCCTTTGCATTTCTGTAAATGTACATTAATATTATTGAGACTGTGAGTATAATGTGCGTGAAGTGTACGCATGCACGATGCACGGTATATAAGATAGTGGTTTGGTTTGGTTTTACTTTTGCTTTTGATGAGTTTGATGCAATGTGTAAACTGCCTAGTTCCTTTCAAGAAGTTTCCTATGGATTTTTACTGCAAAGTAAGAGCAGTGGACTACATGATGCTTTGCTTTATTCATTTCACTTATTCAACTACTAAACAAAATATATAATCATCATGATGTGATGGGGATGATGGTTGTTTTCTATGTGTTACTTAATAGGAGTGACCCCTTTCTGAAAAAAGAAAAAAAATATCTTGGTCACATCATATCACATCGTTTGTCTCCGTTAATGCCATTTTTATATCTATATGTTTGTGTCTACTTTCTTGACAATGCACTTTAAAAAATTCAGTTTATTTAGGCATATCCACGTATAGGTATGTGTATATATTGTGTACTTGTTCATACAAATGTTCCTTTAGTATATTATGATAAATGTGAACTCTTTTTTGGGGTTTTTAATAATGAAGGAATGAAAGGAAGGCGCAAAAAAACAAAGCAAGAGAAACTTATATATTATTATGTCAACTGTATGTAGAATCCTTTTGAAAGATTCAGAAAATGGAGTTCGCTTTTAAGAAGTCGTTTGCCTCCTTCAAATTATTCCTTTTGCTACCTATATATTTTTTCTCAATAATAAATTTGCAAAAAGTGCAACAGAACAGGATAACGGATACGCTTTTAGCATTGCATGTCTATCTTAAAATGTACTTTTGCCTTCATCATGTACAATATAAAATATGCATGCACACACCAAACCAACAACCAAGCCAAAGTTGTTGTCAATTTTATGTATTTTTACATCTTTTATAAGCAATGCGATAACGCCAACTTAAATGGGATATTGTACGAAAACCAAACCGCAAATCGCCATACAATTTAGCGTGGTACTGACTCAAAAATCGCAAACGAACTAACGATCCTTTTGTGTTTAGAAGTGTAGATCTCATCTTGATGATCATGTTAGTGGACAAATTGTGTACAGTTTGAGAGCGTATACCAACAACCAACAATCAGTTGGTGAAGGAAGATATATATAAGACAACACAACAAACTTCTTGTTCAAAAAAATCATTAAGCAGTTTTACATATTAGATTTGTACATAGGTAGCTATTATATTATTGATATTGTGTTCCGCTTCTCATTCATGCATATCATATTTAAGGATGAGTTCAACAAAGCTACAGCTACTCTTTCATATATATGGAGATATTCTTGTTATATAACATCAAACATTACAATGTTCTCCTGTTGAAGTGCAATTAGCAAGCTAACTTAACACAACTAAACTACAACTAGCCTTTTTTCATAGAGGAGTGAAAGTATATTTGCTAATTTATTCCAGAAGCACTTGATTCAGTATGTATTGGTCAGCTATTGGATTCATATCTCTTCCAACGGGAACAACGCAACATCCTCATCCTCATCAACTGCGTTTCCTTTCGGAAGCAATGTGTTTCCTGGACTTGAATGTTTCTGTGACTGTGTAAGAAAACAAAGAGATGAAGAAGTTTAATCAAATCTTAGCACAGCAGACAAAACGCTGCTTTGTGTGGTAGGTAATTTTGGTGTGTAAAAAATGAAGACTTCCTCATATTTAGTATGAAATGCAACGGAACTATTTGAGCTCGGTGGATTTCCTAAAAAAGTGTTTTAAATTTATAAAAAGGCTGATTTAATACGATAAAGGTTTGTGAAATAAGCTGGTGAATAAGTCAAGTCAAAATGATCCTCCCGTTGATATTATGGATCTGCCTAATCGTTTTGGTACTGCCGGTTTATGTTATTATTGTGGTTCCTCTTGGGATATGGAGAATTATAGTGGATTTGTTGGCAAAAACGAGGGCAGATCTTGTGGAGCCGCTGGACTCCAGAGATCTTGTGTTTACGGGAGATGACTATTATGGGAAGCCAAGGAAGTGTGTGATAAGTTGTATTATTCTTAACGGTAAAGTGACACTAGAGACGTTGAAGGAATGTTTCCAGAAAAATGTGTTGGATAAGCCAAACCTTTTCAGATTGAATTGTCGACCTAGACGGTTTCTTGGGTATTGGTATTGGCAAAAGACTGAAATCCAGGTTGGTGTACAGCTAAAATAAAAAATGCTTGTTGAAATCGCGACTGACAGTTTAACTCTATGTATAAGTAACACGTCAAAAGCCAGAAATACAAAAATCTATAATATTTGTATAATGATAGATCTGCGTTGGGTGTGCCGTAAAGTTGTTTTATTATAAAAGAGCAACTCCAGTTTCTATAAAGGTGATTTGAAGTGTACATCTATAAGTCGGAAATCCTCAAATACGCTAGTTCAATTGGGAATAATATGCATAAAAAATTCATGCAGGTCAAGGTTGCCCATGTGTGTATTTGGATAGGTACTACCGCTATTGCATTTCGATTACTAACGTAATCAGTTTCCCTTTTCAACATCCATCCATGTCTATATATCCGAAGCATTCTCTTATCTATCCAGAATCCAGACGGCTTAAAGACAAGTCTGGAAGTTAGGACTTGGACAAACTAAAACTATAGATATACTTATATGTCAATTGCCATATACACGTACATAAGTAATACATATACTTACACGTGGTATCTCAACCCAACCCAAGTCCTATCCATCATAAAAATGCATTGCATCTGTCTTTCAGCCAAGTCAAAGAGAATGATGTTAACACTGATTAAGTTATGAGAACAAGGTAGCTCACTTCTTCATTTTTCATAAGTAAAAATATTCATCTTGTCAACGACAACTTTTGTTGCTGCTGTTAAACAATAAAAATAGGCATGTACCTATACATCACGGATGAAGATAAACTGCTCGTTGCGTTGTTAAAAGGGACGGTTCAGCTATTTCATACAAATGATAGAAGATGCATATTTATGAAATACAAACACATTGTTAGGTATGCACTTATTGAAGATTTGCTGTGCGTGAATGAATTGTTAATACGTCTCATTCATATATATAATGTTACATGTTATATATGATAGTTTATAATAATTGACTCAATCACACCCATCGTTTACATAATACTATAAACTTGTGGTTTGTTGGTTTCTTGTTCATAATATTTTATGGATTGACTTCTCAGCAGACTTCCTCCTTGACCGGGAGTTTCTTCTATGTAAACGCAAATCATTTTCCATCTCAAATTTTGTCTGCAATTTGATAATGATAAGATGTATATTTGATTGAGATTGTTAGTGATTGTTAAAAGAACATTTACAGCAGCAGTGTAGCGCAATTACCATACTCATAACCAGCTACAATCATCATCATCGTCATGCAGCAGCCCTTGACTTACAGCGGAATCGTGAAGGCATAACATATAGCGAAACAAATAATTAAAGGGATTTCCTAATGTGTAATACAGTTGCTGCGGTGGTCGATGTGACGTAGAATCAGCGCAGATAGAAAAAGGATTTTTGCACAGTTTTTAATTTATAATTTTTCCATATCGTACCTTCATCATCTCTTTGTTAGGCTAGGTTGGCGTGGAGGAGTGTGCATGAAAAATACGAAAAAACCTCATGCCAAGGATCATAAATAATATTCAATAATAATTTTTTGGTGTAGCATGCGATGCGTAAAAATTCTTGAACTGATTGACAAGCACATGGGACAAGGGACAAAGTAATCGATAAAATGTGTCACGCATTCGATTTCTTTAGCGTGAGTATCAATATCAGCAGCAATTGTTTTGATGATGCGTTGGAGCTAAGTGCTTTTGATGAGCTTAGATCTGCAATTATGTTTCCCTGAAAATTATTGACTTTATTGGATTTATTGCATAAAGTTTGTGTGTAATTTGTACGTCTCCACAAAGCGATTTTCCTGCTTATAAATATTTGTTTAACAACAGATAGTGAAACACCACGCTGAGAAATAAAATAAAACACTAAAATATATGAGGTTTACGCATTTCGGTGCAGTTGAACTGACTGATGATGCCAGATGCATTGAATTGTGCTTCTCAGTCTTTCGAATGCATTGAAGCAAAGAGACAAATCAAAGTATTCGAATTGCTTCAGTTCTTAAAAACCTCACTAAATCATGATGATATTATTATGATCTCAAAAATAAATTCGTTCATATCCCATATTATGCACATCATGACCTATAAGAACCAAAAAAAGAGTGAGAACAATAATGAGATTTGTGAATTTAGGATGTACCTTTACTTTATGGAGTTTTATATTTACAAAAAAATGAAATATGTCTCTTGCATGTGTACCTTTTTTCACGTCATATTAGCTGCAAAACATGTAGTTATATGGCATTCACAAATATTGGAATCAGCGCAGCTCAAGATTCGCATTCAGATTTAAATCAACATAATATAACAAAACAACTGCGGTATGGTATGTCGACTAAAGTGAGATGAGTTAGGTGATGAGGTAGGAGTAGGATGCATATGAAAACTTGCGCATTATGCATTTTGGGAATGTGTACCATTATATAATTTTATGAAAACATCGTTTATCAAAAAGAGACAGAGCGTGACAAATAATTGCACGTAAGAATGCAATGCTTGAAACAATTATGTGTGAGCCCTGTTACATATATAGATTTGGCTTAGGTTTTTTCATATATCAGCAAGGCATGTAAATCATGGCCTTTTCATCCAAATATTAGTTTTTAAAAACACGTTTGAGTACGATTAAAAATCGCAGTAAAACGGATGTATAGTTAAGATGCTATTAAATCTTTTTTTGATAAATAATTTAAATACAATGAGTACAGATAAAGTAGTTCTATTTGATGGAATTAAAATATCGTATATAGTAATAGTAATAAATATTATATGGTGCAATTCGTACATATTACTTATTCATAAGCTTTGAAATATCATTTTGCAAATCATCGAATTATGTAATTCAGAGAATATGCTAATTTTACATTGCAAAAACCCATTCTCATTGACTTTTCAAGCTCAAACAAAAAAGTAGCTATTACTGTTGGATTCACCTTTATCAGATTTAAGATTTTGCAATTAATTTTGTAATGTTTCATGTAGCCGGTAGTTTGGGTAGATGACCTCCATCATTAAAATGTCATAATAATGAATTACTGATTCGCTTGAATTCACTGGAATTTTTTACTTAGTAGAACGTACGTGTACAAGGTTATCTTCTCCTGTTTGATTGACTATTTCACTACTCATCTTATGCAACAGTTACAATAAACAATGAATTCCACGAATTAATCAAAGGACAATGTCAACTCACTGACAATTTTTTTACCAAGAATATTTTTTATTGACATTAATGAACATTGTCAAACAGCTATTTAACAACCACTTCCAGAAAAGTGAAGCAAAAACTAGTTTCTGGGTCAAAAGAACAAAATAATCTTTGATAATCTGCACATAGAAGGACAAAAAACCCTGAAAACATTCATGGACACTTCTGCTAGCTAAGTAACGTCAACGTCAGTATAGTTTCAGGGAATCCTTAAGTCGTCATCACTCGTCATTCCAAATGTTCATACTTTGTACTTATGTTTAAGTACTATAAAACTATGTTATATAAAACCATGTACTCATAAAATGTATGTGCACCATGCACCCTAAAAGGGCTACTACATTTCGCATAACACAATGGACACAAGGACACCAAATTTATCGTAAAAAATGGTAGACACACATGAAAAACAAAAGGTACTTGTTATTACAATTCCCTAATTTTTCTCAAAGTGCTTGATCATGTGGCGCTAGAAACTACATCTCTAATGTCACGATGACATGTCAAAACGATACAATTATACAATGACAAAAATAAGACAAGATATGTTGACGAAATGACGCTTTAATTATTGTCCTTCATTTTTTAACTGAAGCATTGATATTGATGCAAAACTAAAAATTTCACATTGCATAATATGTATGACCTACAGGAGGATAAACAATACTTACAAGACGACAAAGTCTACACACAAGAAGAACTGAACGCTTTGCTCCCGGACTGGGTAGCAGAAGGCTACGCTTCTGACACTCCCTTGTGGGAGCTTAAACTATGTCCCTTAGATGGGGATCGTACTGCACTAGTTATGAAACTGCACCATCTCGTCGCAGATGGTGTCTCATTCATGTACCTCCTCGAAGAGTTTTGTGACGGTGGGTGGACAAATCTTCAAATTCCTGACACAAAACCTTTCTCACTCCCACATTGGATTTATGCATGGTACAACTTTCCGTGGAAAGCACTCAAAGCATATTGGCTTGCTAGGTGTCGCAAAGGTTTTCGACCTAAAGGTAAATCAGACAATTTTGCATGAACTTTCCAAAAACTGTAAGTTACAAATATATTCATCCATTTCCTGAGAATTGCTTTTAGATCACAAAAGAGATCTTGACAATGCAGGCGCTTCAGAAGGATTTACTTCATATGCCGCATTTCCAATGGAAAAGCTGAAGGTGGTTCGTAGGTCTAATAAATGCTTGTTTCCATCCGTGCTTGCGGGGATGATTTCAAATGCACTGCATAAACAGCATGAGAAAAATGGGAAGGAAATTCCAGATGTGGTGAGGATGGTGGTGCCAACTCCGTACCCAAATAGACCCAAGGATGCGCTAGTCAACCATGTGTAAGTTGAGCGGTATTATGTTATTTTTTAATCTTAGAAAATATGCTAAATACTGAAGGTATATCAATCCAATGTGTCTTTGTTGTATTATCTTCTAGTGGTTGGATTCATGCGACAATGCCCATTGGGGATCCCCTCGCAATCAAAAAGTTCGAGAGAAGCGTGCGCAAAAGTTACATTTCAGGCCTTCATGGAATCATGTGGAATATGTTCCGAGGCCTATACCTCTTGCCTTCACCTTGTTTAGCCGTGTATACAGGTTGGGGGGAGAGGAATTTACCACCAGTAGTCCTTACAAGTATACCAGGATCCTTAACTCCAGTCTCACTACTGGGACAACCTGTTCATTGCTCATATCCCACTCTTGCTCTTGGATGTTCAACAGGGTAAAAAAAGCTAACCACTTTACTTATATATGTCCATGTGTGAATATGAATTGTGAACACGTAGTTATTATGATGAGAGGAGTGTCTTTTGCAAGATTCAAGATACACACTTTTAATTAGGTGACCTATTTTGCCCTTCATGGTGTCTTTATATACAGTCATGATCCTAATGTTGGTGACCAATTTTTTGGCAAAGCTAAAAAGTATAAGTTCCTCACAGCCCATTATTAAGACTATCTTGAATTGCCTATCTTCCTTTTTTGTGATGTGATGTATTTAATACAAATGAAAAGAAGTAGTCTCTAGAAATCTCTACTCTCTACCTGAAGAGACAAGAGAGCTACTTTAGCAAGCAAATTAGCATATATTTATATTATTAGTATGAAGGTTAAGGTGACTATTTGTTTCTTGTCATCATCGTCACATCACGTTAGGTCCAACTTCGCCACACACAGAAGCACAGGCTATCTGCATTAAAATCTTTTCAGTTGGGCAAAATGTATAAGTGCAGGTGTAATTGTGTGGATGTGTGCAGATGCAATACACGGTGCAATGAATGTGTAGATAAATTGAGTAATCTTTATTCTTCTTGGATTGTTGGTTGTTACAGGTGTAATGCATGCATGACCACATACGCTGACGCTGGCTATTTTTCAATGCGAGTTAGTAAAGATGTTATCTCGTCCCAAGAGCAGCTAGACGAGCTTGTCCAAAAGTATATGCAAGAGGAGTTGGATAACATGTATCAAGATGTATGCATTCCAAATACGATTATATATTATATAGTATCAATTTATATCCCTTTGATGATTTGTGTTATTTGTATTATCTGTGATACCTATCATCATCTCATATAATGAGTATCTTATCGGAAATGCAGTATATCATTTTGTTGGAGTAATCCCTAATCTTTTTCTTTTTGTATGGTTCTTTCAGGCAATTAATGCGGAAAACAAGAAGCTCAATCCTTATGTACAAATAGACATAGCCACATGATAATGATGATGAATGTGATGAGATGTGAGGTGGGAAGATGAAGGGACGGTCAATAACACATTAACTGAGGAATAGTAGAGATATGAAAAAATTCATTATTTAAATTGAAATGCATTCATGAGTGCAACGTCTGTTTGAAATAGCCACGGCCAGTGGGCTTAATGTATTTCCGGTGTGATAAATAACTTACGAACAATTCATTTTTTATATATATTTCCATATTTCTAGCATGCATTTTTAGTCAAACTTGAGCTGTTAATTTTAATACTTTAATTGATCATGTACTTTGTGTATTATATCGTCATTCTTATTGTGTATTGATTGTACATTTTATTGTTGCTAATTTTATTTCAGTTTCTATTCTATAATGTGCCATCTAGATAGACAAATAGGTAGGGTATCGTACGTTAGGATATTGTAAAATGTAAGCTCAACTCTTGTTGAATACTCAATGAAAATTGAGGATGTTAGTTCATGTGGATTTTCATTTTTAAAAACCGTAATTAAGTTACATGTCACTGAATTAATCATTTTTGGTAATTTAAACGACAATTTTGTCTTGTTCATATTAATTTGTACGAGTCACTAATAAGTATTAGCATTGAATTTAATTTTCACGTGTAGCTATTAATTATCATAAAACAATTTTCGTTCAGGCTAAGTCCAGAACGAAATTGTAGAGGAGAGAAAACGAGGGGTAAAACTCACCAACGATCACCTTGCTTATGCGGGCGGATCGTCTTCTTGTACATAATATGCGACTGTTTAGGTTACAGAATAATCTTCAATGTCATTGTAAATTTCATGGAACATGAGAAGCAATTTGGTGTTGGATGAAAAACAGTCTTCGCATCGCGTTAATAAGTTATGACATGTTTTAAGTCAGCTTTATGCTGTAATTACTGATTACTTATGTTATTCCACATCTAGCTTGTAGTTCTTTACATAACTTCTTGTGACAGGCGCTTAGAAAATATTTATTGACAATGTATTACTTCTTTTGTATCTTGTGCTTTTAATTTTATTATTTTGCCATTTCTGCAAGCTAATTTTCGGAAGAAAATTGTAAGATCTCATTTTAATTTATATTCCATCCATGAGTAATATTTAGTTTATGTATGCCGCAGATAATTCATGACATTATTGATGTTTGACTTTATGACGAAATAAATCTTTTGAATTCGAAAACTCAATTGTGAAATCTCAGTGTGCACTGTCACGTACATAATTTGAGTAAACTAGTATTCCTGCATATGCAGATGAGCATTGTGTTGAGAACGATCTTCTCTCATGACAATGCATGGAAATGTAATG
>JAANSM010002650.1:0-14524 GCA_036850725.1 Orchesella villosa | reverse complement strand
GTTTCGAGGCTTATAGCAAGCTTTATCTCTTTAATATGATGTAGGTTTAAAAAGCACCACCTCTGGTTCCCGTTCTCATATGGAACCTATAACTATAAGCGAATTTTATTTCCTCTACAATATCTTAATGTGAGTGTTCACACTAACGAGTATCTTTAATAGCTTTATACACACAAAACACAACACACGATGCAACCCAGTTTATTCAATACATGCATTATGCATTCAAATTTTAACACAAACTCCCGTTTATTTACGGCTTGATGGTGGTCCTTGTTAATGACTCAATTTTAACTATTCTAGGTAAGATACTTATGCTGACGCTGATACAGGACCTGCGATACAAAATAGGAGGGTCGGACGCGGGTTTTGATAAAAATTGAATGGTGAGTTAACAGTTTTTACTACTTGAACCTTGAACATGAACTATTTCCTTGCTTCCTTTTCAAGTTACTGAATTTTGTAGTACTACATACAGTCTGACACAGACATGTTTCACAAATCAAATCTTATGCGAAAGCATGCACGTACAAGATATTATTGGGTAATTCATGATAGGGTGTATGTCTGTGAAAGTTGTTTTGTTCGGTTAGCTTTCACTCATATCTAAATCAAAGACACACTCTCTTGTTATTGCATTTAGCATGCTTTTCACTGTTCACAAGTGCCGACTGGTGACACGTAATGTTAAAAAGCAAAGTCTGTTGCGAATTAGTCGTATATCCCACAACAATCACTAATGCATTATTAATTTGTTGCTTGCACGAGAACTTAGCAAGTAGCAAGCATGAAATGGAATTTCTTACTTTCCTAAGATAAGTATATTATGCAGAAACAATTTGTAACTACGAATGCTAACCACGTTTAAATTACTCTAATACTACGTGGGTGGGGGAGTTTAATTAGACGCATTGTCCTAATAATGTAAACTGAAACAGGTGACAGGTGCGGTGGTGAAACAGAGAATCTCTTCCATGCATTAATTTTTATTTCCGTTGCGTTAGCGTATTTATCTGTTGCTTGTGCTGAGAGTAAATACTGTTGCAGGTTAATTTGTTTTGAGGGCAAGAAGTTGGAAAATCTAACTAGTTTGAAATTCTGCGTTACACTCTTGAAATTATCAGAGACTACTGCAATATACGTAGAATAGAATCATTCCTTCTGTAATGCAAGTCATCCCGTATTCTCGTTGGTCTGTATTTTGAATAAACTGTCATCATTTCATCTGTATGTTGAACGAGTAAACTTTCGTCTCCGCAACTATTAATCTTTGATTGAAAGTACGTGTTATCTGACTGATCTGCTAAATTACCAAGTCTCTAGTTGTCTCGCTACACCACATGGTACTCTAATCAGTTTGAGAGCCTGTAATATTCTTTTACTTTCACCATTGTTTGGTTGGAAAAAGAATATACACGTAAAGCTTAAGATTCAGAAATTCTTTAAGTAAAACCAGCGTCGTGAAAGAAACGGACGTGGTTTCGGTAAATCTTGCGACACACAAGTCGACTTGTCAACTTAAATATCAGTAATAATCAGACTAATTGTAACTTTTTTGAGTAATCTTAAATTTTAGGTTAGAAAGCAGTTATACACTATTTCGCCCGTCTTTTTATAAGTAGTCGTCACTCATGTCGTCACTAGCCTTTTTATAACTACAAAGTAGCAACCGTACAAATACCACTGTCAATGTTGTTAAAATGCAAGTAAGCTAGGTGTCCAAAAATTAAGGTATAGCTTCGGTCCTAAAATCCTAACAATTAGATTCCGTCCTAAAATAATGTAACCAATTACTTACCGCAGACGGAACTCTTCTTCAGGCACAAAGTTTTGTTTTCAGTTTAAGTTTGGTTGTAACTTGTCTGTGGAAATAAAAATATGTTATGTAATAAGTTTATGCATTGATGTCAGTATAAATGTACTTAATAATGCAGACCGAGCTATTCGGATACAGCATATTGTTTGGTTTACCAATTATGCCAATATTATACTACTTTGATTCTGCTTAAACTATAAACCGATAAAAAGTGAAGGTGAATGTTTGTGAATCATGCATAGATAATGTTACATTTCTGAATCATGTCCAGATACTATACTATATAGGTATATACAACATGGAAATACAAAAACTGTAATTTGGGATAAAATGTTTTACGTGATGAATCATTAATCAAAGGGCTTTAAATTTACAAACATCTTCAACATTTTCAGAATTTAAAAGGTAGTAATGCTGTAGAAAAGTTCAATATTTAACCACACCATGCAAGGTTACATCGTTTCCGAACTCAAGAAACAGAAAGATAAGATAATACGCTAAAAAATTATACGAATTTAAGACGGATTATATAGATTTATGCTTGCATTGACTTGACATCCGGGTACAGAGTGTAGGTAGATGTGGATACATCTAGCGGTAGTGGTAGATATTATCCACTATCAAGTATGAACTATATGACTCTAGTAGGTTAAATTAAAGGCCTCTTTACTAAAAATTAGTCTAATATTTTGCAATCATGAAATATACCTGAAGATATTCTATGGTTAATCACATCTATCCTCATAAAATCGAAAACCTTTGGGGAGGAAGTTAAGTACCATTAGTCGGGAATGTCGGGATACATGTGAAAGCATTCGAAGGATGGAGGAAGAAAAATACTTTTTAAAACTTCAGTTTTTTTTGTATGAACTGGATGCATTAGTTGTTAGTGGATAGAGAAATGATACAGTTGATTGATTGATTGTCAAACTGGATTATTGATACTTTTAACCTAGCTATTGAAATAGGATTATAACATATTATCGCATTATTGGAGAACAGTTCTGCCGTTCTCCAATAATTCTATCATGGGCACCTAGCTATATATAATTTAGCATACAGCAATCAGAACAAATACAGCTAACTCTCAGAACACAAGTATATTTATTTTAATTTATGCATGCGCTCGTACTTTGTGTAAAAGTTATATTTTCGTGCTTGACAGGCCCAAACTAATAAAATAATATGAGAAGCACACCACATCATTGCCAATTTCTAACTGTTGTTCTATCCCTTGAAGCAGTAGAACCCTGCAAAGACAAACTAGATCACTTATTTCTCTACCCGACTTAAATACGTAAAACAAAATGAAAATTCATAACATATTGCAATCGGACCAAGTATAGCTAGTAATAATAATGAATGAGGTGATGATGATGTGACTGGATATGACCATGTTTGTAAGCAAGAGCTGTTATTACTATGCACATTTTTTTACATACACTCTCGTTTGGTGTATTATTGATCCGCATCATGATTGCATGTCATGAATTTTATCCTCATCTTGCATTAAAGACGCACCAAAAGCTGACGAGAACATTGAACAATGCCATGTACGCTCTTGATGATGCCTTAAAGCACGAGCTCTTGATGTTGATGAAGAAGTAGTAAACAAGGATAAAGGAAAGAGTGCACTCATACTCATTTTTAGTTGCTTTTAGTTGAGAATTCCTATTCTCTCTTCTAACTCTAACCTCTTTTCCTACCTTACAAAACAGACAACAGCACTCGCCACAATCAACACCAACCAACCCAAAGTAAAAACTTGAGCTTGCATTTTTAACATCTTAAAAACTCATGGTTCTTCAATCCTCTCTAACTTTGTTTTTCATGCGTTGTACATACTTTAATAGACCTTATGTGATTGTGAATAGGAAGCCCAATCTCTTGTACTTGTGTCTTGGTCTTTGTACCCTTCTCATTCTCATGCATATCATATCATAAGGTGTACAATGTACATAAACATCCACAACGTTTAATGAACATGGATTTGAGAGAGCTACAAAAACGAGAATGTACATAATATGCATAATATGTGGAATGCATGCATGTTGTTTCAAAGAGAACTGAAAATGTTGAAATGAAGATAAAAGCTACTTGCTCGAGCTTGTATATATTTTTGCCTCAAAGTTTTTCCTCTCCACAAGTTGTACTTTTGGATTGAGATATATAATGGTATAAAGCATATAATACACAATATATATTAAAGCTAAAGTAGAGAAGGGAAGAAGAGCACTACTGAGCACTGTACTTTTTGTACTTGACTATTATTCAACGTGGGCAAAATGCATAAGAAGATGATGGTTAGAGTCAACACAGCAGATGGTGTAGAGTTGGATGGAGCGTAAAATGCTAGCCGACTTTCCCACCTCTCTGGAGAGTGGATTCCCCTACAGCTTCTCTATTTACTTGCAATAATAATAGTTCCCGTCCACGCCAACTTCTTTCCCTTCAAGTGCTTTAAGAACATTAGGCTCTCGCTTTTTTAACAAATAAAAAATCCAGCTTGGGATCTCCTCTTCCTCTATTACGTTTCAAGGTAAATAATACCAAATATATACACACTTTTAAACTTACACTATCTTTACAATCTAACCAACTTGATGAGGGTTTAGGAGGTGAACAAATTATTTCGAGTTGAAATTTACGTACACGCAGCTGGTCCTCCTGTTTGTCGGAGGACGTAAATAAATATGTTCATGTAGGAGCTTTTAGGATTGATAAGTTGGACTTTTCGGGAGATTTGAGAAGGTCGGAAAGAAAGCGTTTAATTAAGGGGGATAGGATTGGTTTTGTTGTCAGTTGTTGATGAGGTGGTTAGGTTATTGAGTTCAATAGAGGATAAGATACCGATACAAAGTGTTCAGAATGTACTGGGAGTGTTGTGTTTACAAGAATGTTGTGGTTTGAATTTGGAATGTCCTTTGTTTCTAGTACAGAGGACGTGACTCCAACCAAGTTTTCATCTGTCAGGTGGTGTCAGGAGAAGTAAAGCTTTTGTGGAATTGTGGATCACTCAATTGAAGCCTTGAACTGAAGACTAGTTGGAGGTCAGGTGGTTCATCTTTAGCCATTCAAAATGGCGACCACACAAGGGATTGTGAAAAATCTACTTATTAAGGATTCAAGTGGTAAGTCATTATTCATTTTTATTGCTATTGTTATCGTCTGAACAGCTGGAAGAGTGAAGTTAAGGTTGAGTGTTGGGTCACTGGTCACGGTTCCCCCAGCAGGTGCGACCGTTCTTCAATTCATGTCGCCACACGCTTCTGTTCGATTAAATTATCTTGTCACACCACAAAATTTGGTGAACTTTAAATAGAGTTGTATCTTGCAATAACTCATATATTG
This sequence comes from Orchesella villosa, assembly GCA_036850725.1. NCBI lineage: Eukaryota > Metazoa > Arthropoda > Collembola > Entomobryomorpha > Orchesellidae > Orchesella > Orchesella villosa. The sequence continues at coordinate 9,357 of JAANSM010002650.1, read as the reverse complement.
GGCACGTTCTTTTGTTTAGGTAACACACAAATGATTGAAGTAGTGCAAACTGCACCTGGTAAGTTTGTTACTGCAAGTGGACATTCCATCAAAACTGCTTCAACACCTGGTGCAAGTGGCATGAAGACAATTATTAGAGCAGCTCCATCACATACGACTATACAGGTGTGTTTAAGCAGGCAAATTTCTCCTTCTGAAAGGTTGGGTATGGTGTAGTAGTAAGTGACAATTTTGCTTCATATTATACAGGGTCATCATCAGCCTCAACAGATTTTGGTTGCATCTCCTGGAACAGGAAATGTTACACAAGCTACTCAGATTATTAGAACTTCACATGTCGCTTCTAATCCAACCACAATAATTAAAGGAGGGCAAGGTAAACAATTTGCCTATGAATTAATTTCAAATAGAAGTTTGGCAGCCGGTACGGACGTCTTTGGTAATTTTGATAACGACTCATTAAGGAGCCTTACCTGCCATGTGTTTTTGTTTAGCTATTGTAATATTCACTTCTTTACGTGTATGCTAATGCTAGATATGACTATATAGATAAACTTTAAATAATTCTACAGGTCGGCAAGTTTTGGCTTTCCCTGTCCAAACTCAAGGGGGCCTAACTCAGGCTACAGTTCTGAAAGCTGCAAATATCAAAACCGAAGTTGGCTCACCTACCACTATCATTCAGCAACGCACCCATGGTACACCTATGGTTGTTGGGAATTCTCCATTAGTGGTAGGTTTGATTTGATTTATTGAAGTAGTTGATTACACAAGTGCATTTATTTTGGAATTTGAGATAAGTTTACTTACTGTAATTATTAAATGAATGCATCAAGTGATACAAGCTGGGAACCAGCGGCTGTTGTTAACACAAACACCAAGTGGACCTCAGTTTGTGACAGCTACTTCAATAGGCACTCATCAACCTCAAACTATCGGTCAGCAGTTGGCAACGATTGTAACTACAGCAGATCCAAATGCACCCAGTGGGTCCCAGCAAACAATTACTGCAAACTTGGGACCAACACTTAATTTGTCGAAGCAGAACTTCATTTCTCCTATTTTGGATCATACTGGAGCACGTAAACGAGTCGATTTTCCATCAGATGTATCTTATGAAAGCAAACGAAGGAAAGCAGAGAAAGGAGGAAAAGGCTTGCGTCACTTCAGCATGAAAGTTTGTGAGAAAGTCAGAACCAAAGTAAGTTGTATCAAATAACTAATTACTTTTCTTTGCTGGTTGAATTATTTATTTATATAACCGGTCTGATATTCCTTATTACAGGGAATCACTACATATAATGAAGTTGCTGATGAATTAGTACAAGAATTTGCTTCTCCCAGTGTGGGAATGAGTTCGATAGAACAACAGTTTGACCAGAAGAACATCCGCAGGCGTGTTTATGATGCACTTAATGTCCTTATGGCCATGAACATTATTTCAAAGGAAAAGAAAGAAATCAAGTGGTTAGGATTGCCAACAAATTCCATGCAAGAATGTACAACTTTAGAAAAGGATCGCCAAAAGCGGATTGAACGGCTCAAAACAAAAACTCAGCATCTTCATGATCTTATCATTCAGGTTTGTTGAAATCAAATCTTGAGTCGTTAATTGATGTGTTGCTTGTTTTTCATCCAGAAATGTTAATTTTTGTCAATGTTTGTGACTTTTCAGCAAGTTGCTTTCAAATGTCTAGTAGAAAAGAACAAAGAACGGGAGAAGGAATGTGGACCTCCTCCACCACATGGTTCCATCCATTTGCCGTTTTTGATTGTTAACACGGCAAAGAACACTGTCATTGATTGTTCCATTTCTAATGATAAGTACGTAGAAGCAGTAAAATTCAATATTCTGTTATTTTGGATTGAAAATTTATGTTGGGTTTGTTTGATTGTATTTCAGAATGGAATATTTGTTCAATTTCGATGGCACGTTTGAAATTCACGATGATATGGAAGTGCTTAAGCGAATGGGATTAGCTCTGGGGCTTGACAGAAATGAGTGTACCGACGAGGACATTGCGAAAGCAAAGCGAGTTCTCCCAAAAGCATTAGAAATGTACATTGATCAGATTGGCAGGAGGGATGTGGATTGGCGTGCTGAATTTGGAGATCTGGACATGGAAGAAGCCTATTATCATGAAGGTGAAGGTGGAGACGACAATGTGGAAAATGTTTGTTATGAAGTCTCTGGTGCATCTGCATTGAGTCTTTCGGGTTTGAGTACCAATGGAGATTTGACCGGAATGTCCATGTCCGTTGAAGATCTTGAAATGCAAGCGGCCATTGAAAGCTTGCACAATCAGTCAGGTCAAGTCATGGGAGCTAACGACACTCAGGAAGATCAAGACGGGGACGAAGATGGCTATTGTGATGAGGATGACGATGGACTGGGTGAATAAAAGAAGCAATCAAGTGACGAACGAGAACATTTTGTTCGGAACAGAACGAATGAATGAGCGTAGGGTCTAAATCAGCCTTGTTTCGTAAATAATAAAATATTACAAAAAGTTTTAACATCACAGAAAGTTGGTTATTATGAGTTGACTTCCGAAACGAATGTATAAGTATATTGTCTTGTGTGTCAGTAAGTGGACAGAAAAAATTACAATACTGTACCTTGTTTATATTGAAAGCAGACTAGATTCGTACTCGGATGTTTTATATTCAGATATATATATATAAATACATACATATATTATTATATATAATGTATCATATAAGATGTAAATTGAAGGAATTTTTTGATCTGTAAACATAATATTTATCATATAAGTAGAAGCATCCTTTAGTGTAGTTTACTTCACATGTTAGACAGGATGTATGCAACGCCAGGTTACATTGTTAAAAAGCTTTTATCATAGCTGTGTAGTTTATTGCGTTTAGTTAGTTATATTTAAATAAGTTACACAAAACACCTTTCATTGACATTGTTTGTTTTTCTTCACCAAAATGACTTTTGTCAATGACGAGTAATAAAAAATTAGTAAGTCATCTGAAAGATTATTATCGTACAGCAGTAAAATATGATGACTTCAAGAAGTACGAGTAAAGTAAAGTGCATTAAGCTGAAAACTATATACCAGTAAAACCTTTATCGTCATACTACTACTTTACTACTTATGGTAAGGAATATTCAAGTAAAATCATTGTTGAGCTATTTAGTAGAGAACAATATGATGACATATATAATAAATCATTTAAAAATTGCATAATTTAAGTGAAAACCCTACATAATTAATTGTACGTGTACAAAATTATGTGATGAAAACTTATTCATTGAATAAAAATGGTCTGCCTGTCTATAAATGCGTAATATTGATTGTTCCGTGCAATTGCAAATAAATGGAGATAAATACCATAAATCAATTATACTTATTCATTGAATAAAAATGGTCTGCCTGTCTATAAATGCGTAATATTGATTGTTCCGTGCAATTGCAAATAAATGGAGATAAATCCCATAAATCAATTAAATGCGGTGAAAGTTACTTGATGCTGAAGCATGAGGTAATCTCTACCGACGCTTTTGTTCACACGCTCAGAGACAGACTTTGTTCTTTAAGAGCTACAGACAGCGGAAAGATAGAAACAAAGACAAGACATGTAAACTTGCTCTACCTCAACAGAACAAAACTAAAACATTCCAAGAAAGCGTGAAGACAACATATGATTTTACCTCGAAGGAGGGAAACATCCTGGAGGGAAACATCCATCTCTTCTCTTTATGTACACTGTCATGCATACATGTGCACAATACGCAAAGGATTCAGTTCAGTGTGGGCAAGTATTTACGTAATGCATGCATGCATGGAAGGGAAGATGATGAGGCATGAGCTTCAATGGTAATCTTGAATGATGCCCGTTTTGTTTCGGTCCATAGTAATAGCAGTGTTGAGTATAGACCTTCGCTACACCACACCACTGCACCAATATGAGGTAGCTCGTGTATACAGACAGACTTACAGAAAAGGCTAATACCCATTTATGTAGCGTATAAAAGACCGGGACGTGATGTAATACATATACATAATATGGGGTAATGGTAAATGGTTCTTGGTCTGGGCTCGTAACGGAGAAAAGGGACTGACTGACTGAAGGATTTCTTTATGCGTTGTAATATCATTATTCCTCTCTCTGCAAGTTTCATGATCTTCCCAATTCCCAACCTTAACAAATACATGCTATGTGCAAACTACCGCAAACCAAATGTTGAATGTGAAACTCAAGCGTTGCATGATACCGGTTTTTAGAGTAGAAACTCTACGACTCTACCCATCAGTTTGGGATAGCAGTGTAGTTTCAAAATTTCATGACTATGAACTATGACTGACTGCAAAATGATCACCTACCATACCACACTGCACTTGTAAAGGGAAAGCGTTAGGAGTTTAAGTAATTTTGTATTATGCAATTCAATATTTCGCAGGATACTAAAAAATGCGTTCTTGTGTTGTACTTGTACCATTCAGTTATTTTACTTTGTGCATTTACCCTCATCTCATTACTATATAGAGCTAAGACAATGGGCGTGCATTTTTATTTAGTCAAGTTTATGAAAACGATGCATGATGAAAGAAACGACCCCGTATTATATGGTTTTTTGAATATTCTTTGCCACTCGGTAATCATAACCATTCCAGTAAGATCATATATAAATATTTGAAAACTTGAATCTTAAAGTGCTACTTTTGATTCGGTCTTCCTTTTCTGTTGTCTCGTCTGAAGAAAATAATGCCTTCAAAGCCTTACGCTAACATTTCCAAAATGTTCGTTACAACCGCTATTTAAATAACAATACTTTTGATTTCCAAACATTTACAGAAGATACGAAAAGGATGTTTCCCATACAAGATTTGTTATTGTGTTATTGAAAAAGTTGAAAGTGTTAATGTTAATTAGGTATTCAAGATACTATGCTTCCGCATTTACGATAAATTATTTAAGGAAGATAGAGATGAATAGATGGGAATGAATATGTACTTGGGATAGTAATACAATGCATAATGATTGGACGTTACTTCATAAAATGATGGGATGGCAGAAGATCACTCATCGTCCATGCTATCAGTCGAGCTATCTCTTGACTTCTATAACTGTGATGATTCATCAAACTTTAATCATATTCAATAACAATTTCTTAACATTTGTTGCACATTATGAAAACCAAAGGAAAGCTCTAACATGTTTGAAAATAGAGATTTGCGATAGCATATCGGTGTATCAATATATACTGAGAAAGGGTATACCAGGGCAGGGGTATCCTGTGCCTAAACTTCACTCTTCTTGTGTCTTGGCAAATATAATCGTATTGCATGAAGTGGAGTGTAAGCATAAGTATGAAGTATAAAAGCTAGCTGTTTTTTTTGCCTTCCAATCTGTTATGGTATATGTATCTTCAAGTACTAAGCACATTTAAGATGAGTAAAAGTTATACAATACACGATACATAATTTATCCAATGGTCAGCACAGGAGATAGTAGTGAGATCATATAAACCAAAAGTAGTTTGACAGAAGAAAACAACATTTCTCAATTCAAGATCCTGTGCTATTGCAGTGAGATCTGAGATTATTGCTAATCTTTCACAACATCAAAACGTAGCCAAGTACATTCAACATTCCACATAATATTCACAACTGCGTTTGTTTTTTATTATTGATTTCTTATAGTTTATGGTAATTTCGGGGGACCTGGAACGTTAATATACTATCGTAAAGGGCATTGCTCGTGCACTATCTACTAAAAGTTTTTTCTGAGTCGTTGGTTTATATTTCACTATAGTTTTTTGTGAGAAAGCTCAATGTAACATAACTTGTTAGTTTGACAGAAGAAAACAACATTTCTCAATTCATGATCCTTTACCATTGCAGTGAGATCTGAGATTGTTGCTAATCTTTCACAACATCAAAACGTAGCGAAGTACATTCAACATTCCACATAATATACTTCGCTTCTGCTTTTTATTATTGATTTCTTATAGTTTATGGTAATTTCGGGGGACCTGGAACGTTAATATACTAATCGTAAAGGGCATTGCTCGTGCACTATGTACTAAAAGTTTTTTCTGAGTCGTTGGTTTATATTTCACTATAGTTTTTTTGTGAGAAAGCTCAATGTAACATAACTTGTTACACATATGCACAATTTTAAAAATACACGCATACATTTGTATAAGTTGTTTTAAATATTGACTTTCAAAATAAAATTTCAACGCATGACTGGAGGTTATAATACCAAGTATAAAAAGACAGGAAAACTATGACCTAAGAACTGTTGGGTCAATTCGAGAAAAATAAAACGAATCATTATTATCGCTGACTTTGATCACTGTCTTCAACAAAATGGTTGCGGATGCTAATTAAAAAGACAAAGGAAAACTATGACCTAAGAACTGTTGGGTCAATTCGAGAAAAATAAAACGAATCATTATTATCGCTGACTTTGATCACTGTCTTCAACAAAATGGTTGCGGATGCTAATCAAAATGAATTTCCTGGTCAAACATTCAGTGCTTCTGGAAGCATTGCAAAAGTAGGTGAACTCCTTAAAGCGGTCGTGGGATACTTCGCTTTACCACTTGCACTGCCCCTCATCTTTCTCCAAGAATGTTTGGCTTGGTTTCGGCTAACAACAGGTCTTTCGAACAGAAGTTTGGAGGGGAAAGTAAGAATATTAGTAGGATGAAATTGATCCTTTCGTTCCTCTTTTCTAAGTACTACCACTAGTTTGTATATATAATGATCCTTTACCCCTGCTTTTAGGTTGTACTCATAACTGGAGCTAGTTGTGGCATTGGAGAAAGTCTTGCAACGTACTTTTACCGAGCCGGATGTCGACTCATTCTTGCCGCAAGACGTAAACAGGAGTTGGAACGAGTGCGGGATTCATTAGTTAGGATGCAAACGGTAACAGCGGGTTAAGAATTTAAACGTTGACACATTAATTCCTACCATTTGAAATCTGTGTGGTGGTCTGTGATTTTTAATAGTAAAAAACATAATTGATACTATATCATTTTTATATTGTTTGTATTTACAGAATGGCAAAGTGTACGTTCCGGCTGTTCTAGAATTAGACTTGGCTGATTTGACATCCATTCCCTCCAAAGCAAACGCTGCACTAGCAATCTACGATACTGTAGATATTCTAGTGAACAATGCAGGAATATTCAATAGAGGATCCGTTTTGGACACCATAATGGAGGTCGACCAGCAAGTCATGAATGTAAACTATTTTGGTGCCCTAGCTCTAACCAAAGGTGAGAACTGCATATATATTTACGAATATATATACGTCTTCGGGTGTGTAATTTTTTTTTAAATTAACTTTCTATGCATTACATTGTTTAGTAATTGGGAATCACATGCTGAAACAGAGTGCGGGTCACATAGTTTTTATGAGCAGTGTCGTTGGAAAAATATCTATTCCAAACAGGTAAATAATTTTTTAATGCCTTTAAGGTTTATGCGGTATGTAGAGTGAACATTTATGGCATTTTGTGGACATGGCTAAACAGTTTAGTCTAAACTTATTGACATTGATATGAGCCGATTCTTGTGTTTTGAACTACTAATTACAGTGCAGCATATGCGGCATCAAAGCACGCATTACAAGCGCTGGCTGACAGTTTAAGAGCGGAGGTGGCATCCAAAGGAATTAAGGTGACAGTAATCAGCCCCAGTTTTGTAAAAACGGACATAACTGTGAATGCATTTACTACAAGTGGGGAAAAATATGGAAGGATGACTAAAGAAGTCGCATCTGGCTATACCCCTGAATATGTCGCAGAAAGAACGTTCAAGGCAGTTGTCAACGAAGAATCGGATGTTGTAATAGCTCCTCTAACGCACAAAGCTTTGATCTACATCCGAACCTTTTTGTCGTCAATATTCTTCATTATAATGAAGTTTTATGCACGTCGCTTTCGTAAGGAGCAATAAAACCAACTAGTTAAGGGTAAAGATATGTTTTTTAAGTTATCTGAAGCTTTACGGTTCTAGAAAACACTGTGAGCTGTTTGCCCTTAAACATGGGGCGTTTTGTAATCCAATTTATCGATTTGGCTGTGCTGTGCCTAACGAACAATACAATGTGCAATGCAAAAGGTAAAACGCAATTTAATGCAAAAAGGAATGTGGAGCGAGATCGCGTATTTAGCTATTTTATTAAAGTTGTGATAAAAATAAGACCCGAATGATATGGTTGAAACATAACTATGTATTTCAGTTAGTTTAATTTAGGCATGAATGACTGACGGATATTTAAAAAAAATTGTGACATAATTACTTCTATTTCCAGTTTTTACACCAAAGAAAGACCATTGAAAAATTTAGGTTTAATTACGTCGTAATAATAGAAAATCTGTAATACTAAAATAAATAATATTCACTGTTCATTGTTTTTGTCATTTGTACGATGATGATGTCTGATATTCATGATTACACAAGCAAAATTTAATTTATTTAACATTTAACGAATTCTGTCTCTGATACTATGATCTCAGTCACTAGTATTTGAAGGTTGGCGATTTCTACGTCGGGAAAAAATGGAGACGGATTACTTCAGTATTGGTTAGCAATGACAAGAGGCAATTAATAAGAAGCACTAATGTATACATATGCATCCACAACAGTCCAAAAATGCTAAACACTGATTTTATGGCATTTTGTATTTAACAATTAATTAACAAATACCCGCAATAAACAAATCTTAGGTCAGTGCATTAATTTTACTATTGAAGTGGAAAATTTATGCAAAACACTAACAAATATGTATGGCGACTTGGCGACATTGGCGACTAATTGATTGAGTCGAAGGACATCGAATTACGAAACGAGACGAGCTTCCTTGCAACAAAGAAGAAGATGACAGAACGGATCAGAATCCGACCAGGTCTAGACTCTACTTTCTCCTAACCACGTAGTGTAGTGCAATTACGTACGTGGTCAGTTTAATGGCAATACCACTCTAATAATAGCGAAGCAAGGGTTTCTTCTGCTCTAATCTCGTGTTACCCCATAATATATATTTAATACAATATGTAACACAGTTTAATCTCAATCTGCATTTTGTTTTCCCATGTAGTCAGTCATACTTCACATACTCTGCACAATCTGGCATCTGGTACGATACAGCATACAGCAGCACAAGTACAAATTACGTACAGACTAATATCCAGGTTCACTTTTCGTTGTTTTGCATTGAATGGACATTGTATCAGAAGGAACATTGGGAAGCTGAACTTGGTGTATATTAAAGTTCTTTCTTTCTCTGTATTAATGCAGTATAAATATCTAGAATATAAGAAGACGACGTTGTTGGTGGTCTATATTGGGGTTAAGTAATAATATTTCG
>JAANSM010002649.1:0-14525 GCA_036850725.1 Orchesella villosa | reverse complement strand
GTGCATGGTTATATGTATATATGTACAGATGTGTGCGATTTTTATTGCTTTCGTAAATTAAAGACGTTCGTGTACCTCATTCGTGAACTCAAAAATAAATTTCTACGAAACCAATATTAACCCTGGTCTTCTCTTGTCTTGTCTAGTCACTTATCACCATTTTTCTGTCAATCGTTTTAGGGACGCATAATTGACTCTTCTTTTCGCTTAATTGTTGTTTACTATCGCATGCTTTGTATGAATGAAAATTTACTAGAATAAAACACAAGCTCGTATTAAGTATTATTATTAATTGCCAATTGTTATTCACAGATTTTGAAATGTCGTTTTGCTGTCATGCGTTTGAAATTCGATATGAAAGTTTCGATTCGATATGGTACATTTTAATTAACTTTTGTAACTCACATTCTCTTTTGACCTAGCTACAACATTTTATCATAGTATCGTATTTATGTATTCGTATATGTGTATGGGTCAAATAAAAATGAAATCATCAATTTGTAATTGTGACTAAATGTAATTTATACAATAACCATGTATCAATCAAACAGACTGGATTGTGAAGACAACTTCACATTTTTTCCTCATATCTCATTCATGGAATATGACAAATAAGAGTCGGGAACTTGCTTATTAGTTTATTAATAGCAGCTCCCGAGTGTTTAGTCTATCTATTAAAACGAATATGAAGTAATAATAATACAGCACAAGAAAAGCCAGTATAGTACATGTAAATGCTTGCTTGCTATTCGGACTTAATTTGAGATACACTTTTCCATTAAAATGATAGGTAGCTGAAAGAACTCTACAGGAATCATAATCTGACATTTAATATCACATTGCGTTAGATGTTTTCGCAGACACACCTAAATGTAGAATATAAGCCAGTATCTTCCACGAAGCCAAGCCGTGAGGTAAAATGGCTACGATCTCCAGAAACCGAATTATAATCATTTGTTACTTTCTCATGCAGCTAATTCGAAATTCCCAATTAAAACCTGATAACACAGGTGTCGTTCAGATGCAAAGCTTAATGTTTCAATTAGCGACGAAAATTTCGGAACACTTTGGCCAATGTGAGTTCTTATACACTAGCGTAGGTAAACGTCATCATTCTAGGAATTTTGGTGACATTTTATCAACTAAAATTTTTCATGAAGAAACTCGTTTTATAAAGCAAATGCATGAATACTCTTCTGGCGTGTTTATTGTGTCGTTAGAAAAAGCTGTCTACTATAATAACAGTGAAGTTGAAAATCGTAGTTCACCACCACTATCCTATAAACGATTCAAGGACGTGCATAAAAATGAAGGTGTGTGTGGCTTAGGTCTATTTTCATTTTCATTTTCATTATTCAATTCAGCAGTGCTCAAAGTCCTATTTGATTTATTAATCCCTCTCTACGGACCTATTCTTCGGAAAGATGAAGACCACTTCATTTTCATGACACTTAATCAATATGATGCAACCAAGTTGCTGCTTTCCGAAGGGTTTGGAAACCGGATAAAATACAAAATCGCCCTAACTCAGAGCTCAAACCTATCAATTACTGCTTTGGCAGCGAATTTGTATGAAAACCAAGGTATGCCGGTGGTACGAACCTTGTTCACGATTAATCGAAATAATCAGGTCTCACAACTGCCTTTAGATGTTCGCTATTTATTCCCGGACACGATGAGAAATTTTTATGGGAAAATATTCCGCATGTCTATCCCTAAAGTAGCATTTCGTTTTGAGATGGTTTGGGACTCCACACAGAAACAATACGTTTCCAAGCGTGGCTACTATAAATGGTGGTTGGATGAAGTGATGATCAAATTTAATTTCACTTGTTTCTATTTTGAATCATCCTTCGGTGGTGGCACTGGAAAACTGCTGAGCAATGGATCCTGGCGTGGTGCAGTTGCTGACATTTTAGATGGAAGCGCAGACTGGGCCTTTGTTGTTGGTCATATCTACAGCCGTCATCAATATTTGGAGTGGTCAGGTCCTTTGTCTTATGAGTGGATGGTGTTTTTAAATCATAAACCTAAAACATTCCTATCTCCCAAAGCAATATTTTGGCCGTTTACCCCATTCATGTGGATGTTGTTCCTCCTCACAATATTTGTGGTTCCTCTTGTGCTCAAACTAATTGATCGGGCCATTAATAATCAATGGTCGTATGGGAAACTTTTGGAGTACATATTTGCTACTGTAGTAGAGCAAGACCATGGAGGACCTTGTGTCATTCCAGTGAATTCTATAAGAATATTAGGAGCTTTCTGGCTCCTATTTGCAATGATTGTGACCGTCGTGTATAGAGGGAAACTGACCGCACTGTTGGCATTTCCGGTTAAGAGCTGGGTTCCCACAATCTTCGAAGAGTTGGCAAGCTCTCCATTTCGGGTTGGTCTGAACGTTGTAGGGAAAGGAGGAGCAGCTTATTCAATCCTGTCAGCATCTCAAAGTCCAGTATACAAGACATTATTTGAGAGAATGGAAATCTATCCCAATGCTGATGAATGTTTGGTGAAAGCAACTCAAATAGATTTGAGTTGTATCATGTGGGCAGGTATTGCCGATTACATTTCTGCAAGAAACCTCAGCGACAGGTTTGGAAATAATCCACTTCAGCCCTCTTCTGAAACAACGTCATTCATTGCGGACGGCTTGGTAAATCTAATGATTTATCGTATAAGCTTTCTTAAAATCGTTTACGTTACTATAAATGAAATTTAAAAATTCTTAAAAAAGATGAACTGTACACATCTATTTTATGTATATTTAGGTATGGGAAAAGCGTGCCGTATTTCGCAAGCATTTGGACAGAACCATTTGGTCAGCAATTGAAATGGGTCTAGTACCTCTATGGTTTCAGCTTGATCAGCGGTTTATCAAACGCGAACGTTGGAAGAAAGAAAGGGAAGCTAAGAATGGAACTGTGACCTCGGGTGTGATCCATTTTAAAAGCAAAGGACCTGAAGCGTTGAGAATTACTCATTTACAGGGCGCATTTTTAATATTGTTGATTGGCATTGGACTTGCAAGTGTGCGTTGCATCATAGAAAAAGTATGTTACTTTTGCAAACCAATTCGTCAATTAAGGAAGATGAATTTGAGTGGTTATTAACATGTATACACTATGTATACACATGTTATTAACATGATGTGGTGTATACATAGTATACACCTCACAAGCAACTTCAAGAGCCACCAAAGTTTAGTTAATCTTGTCAAGCGCGTAAAGCAAGGCTGTATTTTATGTATGGTAAAAACGATGATTTTTTTTCAAACACGTATTACAAGAAAATACTTCTAATCATAGATTTCTAATTTATATGTATACGTCTATGCTTCTAATAACAAAACTATTCATTTGATAATATGACTGTAGTTTAATAAACGCCTCGCCCTGCATTGTAAGGCATCCAATTAAAGCATTATAAAATTGAATTTCAAGCATGTCATGAGAAACAAGTGTGTATAAAATTAAAATAATTATTTTTAAGCTATTTCAAAAAGTTTGTAAACATTGTAAATAAATCTCGACACGAATCTGGAAACACAAACATGTCTTCATGTACTATTATTGCTTTTAATAACAAAATATGTGCAATGAGGAAAAAACTGAAAATCTTATCAACGCTGTTCAATCTCTTAATTGTTTGATCAATCCAGAACATGGAAGAACTTCGTGTATGTAGTTCAGAATGGGTACTTGATATTTATTATACTTTTGTATGAAGGTTTCACAGGGCTATCTCTACATGAAATATTTTGTATACTGCGGCATTTATCTAGAGTTTTAATTTTCATGTTTGGTTGGGGTTTACATTACAGTTTATGGAGGTCTCCAAAAATATCAACGACAAACCATATCCGATAAAATGTCAATTTTAGGTAGAAATGAGTTCTTAATTTCACTAGTGAAAGATTTCATTTGGATTTGGGCATTTATCGACTAATCACAGGTTCAAATAACTAATTTTGGGTTTCTCCAATTATTGTATAGTGAAATTAGCTGAATTTCTCTCTCCAAATATATTCCAAAATCTTATCTGTTCAAAATTGTCCCAAATGTTTGTACTATGTACATTGTTCAGTATTATTTTTACACATACATTTCTTAATTGTGGTCTACGTCTACCTATTAATATCTCAATACGTTTTACGATCATAAAAACCTACAATTGAGGGCTTTGGGTGGGATATAGAGTCAAATATTTGTTGTTTAATGGTTTATGGTATGTTATTTGGTATCACCCGCATTTCCGTTACATACACGTTATAACAAATACAATATTAGTAGGTAGTTTTCTATAAAACTTCTCCGTCACCTGTCAATTACGTTGGAAAATGAAGGTTTTAATTAATTTTCTAATCTAACCCTTAGAATTTCCATTAAATTTTTTTAATGCAACTGCCTTTTTACATGCAAGATTGTTAGTGAGCCACCTTTGATGACATCACACTGTGAATTTACCAAATGATTGGGTAGGTTTCACTATCTTACATCTTAAAAATACTATCCTAATTTAACTCAGACTATAACTGTAATTGAAAAAGAAACTCCCTATTCCGCTTATGACATAATGTATCAACTATAGAGCAGTTTAGGCAGGTCATTCGTCCTTCGAATTCGTAGGTAAAAAATCAACGAGTGGCCAATGGTTCTAGTAGATTTTAATTGCCTAATTTGTACGAAGAAAGAGAGAAGGGGAAGTGTTAAATTGTATATAATACACATTCAAGAATTTTCACGAGTGAATGGCCTATAGCTTGTGAACTTACGACGACAACACTCGCACTGACTCGCAGTAAGCGCTGAAATATGTATTCACTCATCATTTCCCCTTCCCTGCGGAAGAACCAATTTAAAAAGGAACATTGAATTTTTCATGGTTATTAACAAGATTGAATAAGTACAATACAGGTGTAGATCAAGGCAATGAGATAAGAAATAATGTCCTAAAAAATTTGATTGACAACAAAACTGCCTATGCCAAACAAACGAATTACAAATAAAACTCATGCTTAGCAAACCTCAACATTCAGAAGAATATATCAATTAGATCTTTAGTAAACACATAGTACTAACATTTGCTTCCGGACAGTCCAGTACTGGAGCTTGCTTCTCACGAAATATGTCTAGTAAAAAGATATATATTCTATACATAGAGTACTGCTAAAACATGATATATTTGTTATGTGCGATGATTCTATATCAATTCATTGATCTGAAACATATTTCATTTGCAAGTGAGCTGGAAATCCCGTCACAATTGGCAGAATTTTTATTCAAACAAACGTCTCAATGTGAATTTTTTCATATTGAAATAGGCGAAGAGGAATCAAAGTTTTATAAGACTATTAAATCGTACAAACATAACCCATTGGTAGAAACCTCTGCATTAATTTCCTCGGGAGTGTTTTCTACTAAGTTTAAATTGAGCAGTAATAGCAGTTTTGACACCACTCGTGTTCTAAAATATCAAAGACTTAATGATGTTCACAGGTTGAGCATTCTATGCGGTTTCGCCCTTTTTTCATTCAACACGCTCAAAACGCCAAGTGCTTACACATTTTCCAAACTTTTTAGCACGTATACACCTAGATATAATCCAATTCTCAAGAAGGACGAAGACATTTTTGTTTTCTTACCAAAAAACCAGAATCAAGGAAAAGAGATTTTGTTTTCAGATAACTTTGCCATTAAAATTAAGTTCAAGCTTATCATTGTCACAAATTCAAGCTCTGTTCTTGGTCAAACAATAGATATTTACGGGAACAATGGACTTCCATTACTTAAAACATTATTTAAAGTTAAAAGTTTCTCACAAATTAAAGAAAACACAACGCTAGCAGATTGGTTTCCAGACACAACAAAAAATTTCCAAGGAAAGGTGTTCAACATGGCTATTCCTAAAGTAGCATTCCGTTTCGAAGTATCTTCAAAAAACGGCAATCTTCACCCACGACGTGGTTACTATAAATGGTGGCTTGATGAAGCCATCCGCAAATTCAACTTTAGCTACAACATGTTTCCATCTTCATTCGGAGGGAGTACTGGTAAATTACTGGAAAATGGAACGTGGATCGGCGCTGTGGGTGATATTTTATATGGAAAGGCAGACTGGTCATTCGTAGTTGGACATACTTACCAACGTCATCCGTTCATTGAATGGTCAGGTCCGCTATCATACGAGTGGATGGTTTTTCTAAACCACAAACCCAAAACTTTCTACTCTCCGATGGCTATATTTTGGCCTTTCACCAGGGCTATGTGGTGCATGTCTTTTTTGGCAATGATATTAGTGGTCCTGGCCTTTAAACTAATAATGAATCTAGTTAAGTTGGGTATATCATATGGCCAACTTTTAGAATACGTGTTTGCAACGATTCTGGAGCAAGATCAGCACATTCCTTGCAAAAAATTGCCTCTAAACTCAATAAGGCTTCTGGTTGCATTTTGGCTACTTTCCGCGATAATAATTGCAACTGCTTACAGGGGAAAGTTGGTATCGCTCATGGCCTTTCCTCTGGAAACTTGGGTCCCTGCCAAGTTCAGTGAGCTGGCAAGCTCAAGCTTTCGTGTGGGTCTGAATGTTGTTGGGAAAGGTAAAAATGATTATCTTTTATATGGCCCATTTTTAGTAACTCATTAAAATTTTGGGTGTTCGTTCGTGGCTGTTCAGGTGGTGCTGCATATTCCATTCTGGCATCATCCCAGAGCCCCATCTATAAAAAATTATTTGAGAGAATGGAAATTTATCCGGATGCTCAAGAATGTCTTTTGAAAGCAATTGAAATGGATTTGAGTTGCATCATGTGGGGAGGTGTTGCAGACCACATATCTGCACGTAATCTCAGTGATAAATCTGGAAATACTCCACTTCAGTCTTCTTCTGATACAACTTTTTTCATTGCTGATGGACTGGTAACTATTTTCCTTAAAGTTTAAAGTAATCATCTGATTTGAGTACTTTCCTTCTAGCATTTAATTACTGTTTAATTAAGGTATGGGAGAAAAGAGCTATATTTCGGAAGCACATTGATAAAACTATTTGGGCTGCATTTGATATGGGGCTCACAATACGATGGTTTCAGCTTGATGTGCAGTATCTAAAAAATGAACGATTACTTGATGCCAGGAAATCTCTAAATGCAACTGTAACACCAATTTACAGCTCTTATAGTTACTTGGAGAGTAAAGGTCCCGAGAAGTTAAAATTGGCTCAATTTAAAGGTGTACTCTACATACTCTTTGGAGGTCTTCTTGTGTCAACAATGTATTTCGCACTGGAAGTGTTGATCAACTTCTTCATATTAATGAAAGTTGTTAAAGATTCGATATAATGATGAAGTTTTGCAGTATAAAGAAGAACTAAGAATAAACTTGTCTAGTAATCGCGTCAAAAATAAATTAGATTTAAATAAGGTTGCAGTTTCGAACACGTAGAAGCGCAGTGTTCATTAAAGGTCTAATTAATCAAAGTTGCATACTTTTAGAACAACTGATGACTGAGTCATGCATGACACACATGCAAAGGATATATGACTTATCTTTATAGGATACGCCCAATTAAATTAATTGTCCTTGCTGCCAAAAGGACTCTTCCTACATAGTGGGACATCCTGATAATGACATAAACTAGAAAACTTGTAAAAAAATGGGTGGAAAACAGAAGCCATTATTATCTGCTGTTTGCTGGCTATACACCTTTGTGATTGTGAAATTTTAAATGATTAAGAATGTGATTAGATATCACCTTCTGAGGAATAAAAGAAATAGCATATTTATGGTGAGCACTAATTTGGACTTATTAGGTACATATCTCAGCTCGTTAAATCTTATCGACATACTGCAGTCTTTGCAATAGCTCAGTTAATTGCTGATTTAATGACGTCCATGTTATGTAACATTAAGTATATTTAACGATTTTGGAGTCCTTGTGATTGCATATGCAGTCGAATGGATGTTCGATCACATCTGACAAGGTTCTTTTTATTTCCAAATTCTCACCTACGATTACTACAAGTTTCCTAAAACATTATGTTGCTGGTCGTGTTTCTTCTAGTTTTAATTTCTTTTTTTGTACATTCCATACGTTCCGAGGATGAATTATACTCGTCCAATTATCAGTTAGAGACAGCCTCGTTCATCACACAATTTATTTCAAAATTTTCACCAAATTGTGAGCTTAACATTGCCTTTCAGTACGAACGCAGTAATTCTACTTCAACAACGGACAGTTTCCTAGACCCAATTTTCTATTCCAAAAAACTTGGAGAAATTCAGCACGCTGGCGTGTATTTACTCAACTATAGCCCTGCAACTAATGCGTTCTTACGTTACCCCAGATTCAAAGACATTCACAGAATCGCTGCTAATGGAAGTTGTGGAGTAAATGTGATTTTATTACGTGATTTAAACATTGGTGTTGATGATGAGAAACTTTTCAACTTGCTGACACCTCGGTACGAACCTATCACCAGAAAAGATGAAGACTACTTTTTCTTCATAACTCAGCATTTGAAGACAGCAGAAGCTGTCTTAATTTCGTCGAATGCATTTGGAAACAAAATAAAATTCAAGGTAGCCTTTTATCCATCTTCTGAATTCAGAGCTTTGACTGCCAACATCTACGGGAACAATGGAGAGCCTCTACTCACAACGTTAAACGTGTCCCCAGACAGTTTGTCTTCAAGGATTAATATGGAACTGGAAGCAGATAACGGGCTACCTAAAGTATTCCCAGATTTTACCAGGAACTTTCATGGTCGTGCTCTGAGAATGTCTGTGGCTAACGTTCCATTCAGATTTGAAATAGAACTGAGATCTGACGGACGTTTTCATCCTAAAAGAGGTTTCCACAAATTATGGTTGGATGAAGCCATGAAAAAATTTAATTTTACCTATGATATCTTCGTGTCATCACTTGGAGGTGGGACAGGAAAGCAGTTTGACAATGGATCGTGGGGTGGATCCGTTGGAGACATCCTATACGGAAAGGCTGACATTGCTTATCAAATAGCACACATTTACAACCGCCATAAGTTTGTTGAGTGGGCATCCCCCTTCACATATGAAGCCATCATTTTTATTGCTCATAAGCCCCGAACTTATTTTTCTCCGAATGCCATATTTTGGCCTTTTACGCCAACTACTTGGGCGCTCTTTATGCTAACTTTGGTGGCGAGCATAATTTGCTATAAATTTTTGGCCGCTTCTTACACACGAATTAAGTATGGGAATACGGCCGAAAACTCATGGTCAAATTTAAGGGTTCTAGAGTACATCATAGCTACTTTTCTGGAACAGGATCGAGGTGGACCGAGCAACATGCCGTTCCATCCTATTCGAATTTTTTGCTCAGTTTGGCTCATCTTTGCACTCGTCACTGCAACCGCATATCGAGCAAAACTTACCCCACTCATGGCTTTCCCTTTGACTACATTTGTTCCAATTACGTTCGAAGAGTTGGTGGAGTCTGATTTTGGGGTTGGTCTCAATGTTGTGGGAAAAGGTTCATAATATTTTTTATGTGTTGTATAAAATACTTCGTCTCTTCCTAGATACATTTGCATGTGTGATGTTGAATAAATGTGTATGATATAGGAGATGCTGCATATACAATATTCTCTTTGGGTCGAGGTAAGGTTTATGAAGGAATTTTTGGGAAAATGGGAATATATCCGGATGCTGTTGAGTGTGTTTTGAAAGCAGTGAGTCAAGATTTCTGTTGCATGATTTGGGACGGCTATGCTGAGTACATTGATGCGAAGAATGTCAGCGACAAGTTTGGTCGAAGTCCACTTCAGATGTCAGAAACAAAAACAAGTTTCATTGAGGATGGATTGGTATGCGTTAGAAGTTATGGATTTTGTATGAAAATTTTTGATTTTGATTACCAAATAAAGTATCATAATGAATTTATTTTTTAATGATCTCGTAGGTATTCGAGAAACGGTCAATATTCAGAAAGCATTTCGACACCACAGTACGTAATGCTGTAAATATGGGACTAACCAAGAAATGGCTGAAGATGGACCTTGAATCTGTGAAACAAACCAGACACACATGGGAAAAATCTGTGGATAAACCTGCGAGAATTTATAACGTCGACCATGGCCCAGTTAAACTGAAAGTTGCTCATTTTGTTGGGTCTTTTATTATTTGGGTGTCAGGGTTAGTAGTATCATTTGTGTCATTTGTATTCGAGCTTTGTAAGAAATATTATGATCATTCAGAAATGCCGTTCAAACAATGTTCAAACTACGGTAAATGGCACAAGACTGATCTCGTGAGTAATTTAAAAGCGAGAAAGGATTTATCTCCGACAATGAATTCAGTATTATAATAATTGGCATAATTTATTCCAAATAATTCCGTCTGGTTACTTGACACATGATATTTATAAAGTGCAATTTCTTATTCTAATTCAGTCATTTTTTCTCCTTGAAGAACGGTGCTTTCCTCTTTTAACACATCTTCGGCCACCTCCACTTGACACTTTTCCTCTAATCCATCTTTGTATTCACTACTCAGACTAGTAGGAAAGATTATGCCATGGGATTTCTCACGTTTATACCGAAGGGGTCCTCTCCTCTTTACTTCCCAATCTTCTTCCTTAATTGGAGCAATCTTTTTGAGGACCTCTTCTGCAGATTTCTGTGCCTTCCGTTTTTTGTGGTTTGTTTTTCCTTCGTGCATAATTTTGACGTGATAGTCCAATTTTTGCTGCTCAATAAAAGTACAGACTTGAAGTTTTTACTACAATAATGTGTACATAAATATCTAGCTACAATATTTATAATTTCATTACTTACTTTTGAGCTTAGCTTTCGCTTGCACTTAGGACATTCGAACCCTTGATCTTCGTGCTTTATTCTCATGTGATGACTGAGATTTCTTGGATGCAGATAGAATCTGAGGAAAGTAAATAAAGACGCTGTAAAAAACCTGGGTAAACTCACAATCACGAATACTTATGCTAACTTAAACATTCTACATCTTCGTGTAACAAACCTTGGACAACCTTCAATGGGACACATGAACGTCGCCCTATCTTCTTCATGAACTTGTACGTGTAATTTGAGATACTGTTTCGTGGAAAACGTTTTCTTGCAAACTGGACACAGGGATTCTGTTTATAAAATATATTACATAGCTTATAGAATCGTTTTGTCAAGTATCATTACGTTCAAGTAAAAAACTAATAAAATAGTTGCTATTCATTATTTCTATATTATAACAAACTAACCGGTGGTATGACACAATTTCTTGTGGTTGACTAGCTCCGACCATTTATTGAAACGCAGTTTACATTCCTCACACATTAAAACTCGTTCAGTTTTCTTCTCATGACTTCTTTTATGTGCTTTAAATAATCGAAAATCCTTAAAATCTTTTCCACACTCTTCTTTATCACACCTACAAAAAATATAAGAAATCTAATTACTAATTTGCCTTTTTGATCATTCAATTGCACTAAATATATTATTCATTATTATTTTACTTGAATGGGTGTGAACCAGTGTGACCAGCTTCATGTTCCTTAATCATCCACTTCTTGAGAAACTTTCTGTCACAAAAGGAGCACTCAAATGGCTGAACACTATGCTTCCTTTTCTTGTGATAATATAAACTGGCCTCTGATTCAAAGGCAGCCTGACATCCTTCATGATCACATCTATGTCAGAAATCAATTAAAAGTAAGCATTAGTCAGTGAGGAACAATCTTTATCATCATTCATCATTACACATTATCGACTGTCGACTCATGTGTCACGTGTTTAAAACTATGCAACTTCAAACTTACTTGTAATCTTTCGGTAGTATCAGATCTGAACTGTGACTGTGAATAGACTCCAAATGGCGTTTCAAGTGATTAGGGCGATAATAGGCACACGTACACCCTTCATAATCACATTTAAATGGCTTCTATATAATCAAAGGATGAAAGAAACGAGTATAAATCGCTTGATAAAAGAGTGTTTGGCTACGCTGATTTTAACCTCCATCATCCGTCGAACATCGTGCGATTATCAATTATGCTCAATAAATCGAGTATTAATATTAATTAATTAATGAAATCACCTCCGCTAAATGAGTATTTTCATGATATTTTAGTCGGCTTAACTTGCTAAAGTATTTCCGGCAGCCTTTAACACTGCAACAATATTGAGGAACCTTCACAGCCCCCTCGCCTATTCTATTCCGGCAAATACTGGGCTTACCCATTTCTCCTAAACTAATTTGTAATTAACTGTACATGATGACCACTGAAAACACTTAAAATTCACATGTTGATAAAGAATGATTAAACTTTCACAGTACAGGGCACATGGGAGAATTCGCTATTCAACAACAAATGACACAATTTTCACAAGCAGCGATCATAACATAACATAAAAGCATGTACATAAGAGTACACAACCAAATCCACATGCTTTCCGCCACAAAACCCACCCAAGTGGATGTTCATAAGTTGTATTCAAGCGCTAGATGTCTTCAGGTACACCAACGGACTTGCATGGACTTCTCGCGTTCGAATCCCCTCTTGCCGTGTCAATCAATCCCATAGATACTCATATGTAGATGAAGAGTTCAGAAATATTTTGCGAATTCATTCTGGTTCAGCTCTAATAATTAATTATTATGATTATCGATAAGATTGTAAGAAAACTTTATATCATCTGAAAAATGTCCATGTCATATTCTTTTGCTGAAGTATGACCGGATTTGAATGACTACCTCCCTGCCTAAACAAAATTTCCAAGTAATCAAATAGAATGCTACCAACACCATCTCCAGCAGCAACTCCTTCCCCTAAAGTACGGAGAGCTCCTTCTCCAGCACCTGAGTCAAAGCCTTCCTCCTCACCTAGCCCCACAAGACAAAGTAATGTGCGAAATGACCCAAACTTCACTTATAACGCTCGAGGAGCTATTCTTCACCAACCCGTTAATAAAATAGATGTTCAAAAGCTTGATGCAGCATACTTCGCTAAGCACGATGTTGCCAACAAGTTTCTAGAAAGTTTGGAAAGTTTGACGAGAAAAGATTTTGAGCACGCTGCAGGGATTGAAGACTCGCGAAATGGGAATACTATGACAGTTCCTCCACGTCCTCCAACGCCACCAACACTAACATCTGCATCATTAGTGAAGAAACTGGGAGGGAACTCAAAATTTGGAGTGCTACAGGCTCGTCCTCTCAACAGCTCCAAATAGTATTCAAAGGAAGTCGCGAAGAAATGGGAGACCTGGCTCTGCATCAAATAACGGTCCTCATCGGGCGCTCACGAAAACTAAGCTGGTTCAGCCGGCAGCTAAACAGAAAGGTGTGGAGGGGGTGGGAACTCCAAGATTAGGGAGTACGAATGCCTCAGCTGCCAGCTCTGCGAATACAAGTAATAGCGCGTTAGCATTTGAGACTGATTCTGATCGCCCGGATTCGGCATCTAGTGTCAACAGAAGGGTTACCTTTGCTGCAGATGTTGTTAATTATGAACGCGAAGCTAAACCGTCAAAAAAGGTAAAATGTGAATTGATTGCTGGTTCAATTGTAAATGGAACGTTGCACGACACATTCTTTCGATAATTATATGAGATTATTGTTAATCCTAATTTTACTGACAGCGGAAGCTTCCAAAGCGGAGAAAGCAAGGCTTTCCCCATCCAAGTCGAGGAATATTTGTTCCTCCAGAATGGGAGATTGTTGACACTGCAGGACCTGGTACTGCCTCTTGCCGTCGAAATCAATATCTATGTTTTAGTCAAGTTTGGACACATCCGGCCGTCCGCAGTATAGGGGATGGAAATACAGCGCTTGTTATCAGGAAAGAGAGATTCCATAGACTTATGACGGATTTAGAAACTTCCCATCATTTGTATAACCGTCTCTCACAGGAAGATCAAGATATTTACCTGATTCATAGCATTTTTAAGAGATACGTTTGTGCCCTGGATTTGTCTTTGACTGACGGTGTGTTTCTTAATCAAATATCATTACTTCTGTTAGTTATTCTTTAAATGCGCAGTGTTTTCATTACAATTATTCATCTGAACAGCTAATTTATCACAAATCGAGCACCTCCTTGAGACCATAGGAAATTCTTCTCGAGTTTTACAACGCTGCTTACATTCCCAAATGTTTTCTCAAGATTCCCCTTCACTTCCTGAGCCCACTGTAATACCGATTTCTCAGGCCCAGTCGGAAAATCCAGACCTTGCATTATTGGAATACGCTCTTATGAGAATAACTGAGAATCGAAAAAGCCATGTGATGGATGGAATGTGTATTGAAACTGTTTTGGTGAAGCTATGCCTGGAAATGGTGGGCCTAGTATTTGCTCCAAATACAACTCGTCTCTTCAAAGTTGTCCTTGCTTGCATCCCCCACTCTGCACAGCACGCTCTTCATCTTCTAAGAGCAATGTTGAACAATAGACAAACATTATGCTATATCAAATGGATCAACAATTCTCCAGTTCAACGAGATTTTCGTTCCATCATGAAAAATTTCCAGTTGTTGGAC
>JAANSM010002648.1:0-14526 GCA_036850725.1 Orchesella villosa | reverse complement strand
TGCACCATGGACAGAGGTACGGGACGATGATTTCATTGTGGCTGATCACGAAAAGACTCGATCATCATCGATCGAAATGATACTCGTTTTCAACGTCACCCTTCACCGCTATGTAAAATTATCTTGCGTAACCCAGGAACCTTGGATTTGTCAAAAATATAAAAAAGTTCCCAAGACGACCAGTTCAGCTTAGTTGATATAAAACACCATTCGTTGTTTAAAAAGTGGCCCGTGTCTGGAACTGTCTATTGATAAGTCCAAATTTATATCAAAGTATCTTTTTCAAAAATTTGTGAAGACTAAAAGGTATACCGTATTTCTGTAAATGATGAATGACTGACCGTATTACTTGGAATTTCGTTTCATGTAACAATTCAATTTTTCCGATCCCTGTATAAAAGCTAGTCAAATAGGAAATCTGGACACAAAAGTGTCCCGCAATATTTCCAATGGAAGAATTTCACTTGTCATTGAGTAAACTAATACTTGTCCATGACAAAATGAGACTCTAATATAATGTTTTTTAAAGCAAAATATACTGCAGGCAAATGTCCTCGCAGGCAAGTGTCCTCGCAGGCAAATGTCCTAGCAGGCAAGTGTCCTTGCAGGCAAATATCCTAGCAGGCAAGTGTCCTAGCAGGCAAGTGTCCTAGCAGGCAAGTGTCCTCGCAGGCAAAAGGTCCTTTGCAGGAAAGTGTCCTCGCAGGCAAATAGCCTAGACCCGTTGCGATATATTTTTCCTTCAGCTTTCGGACAAGAAAGCGAAGCTCATGTTTTTGCCTATACATGCTTCAATGGGTTGTGGGGATCTCAAAGACATTCCAAGCAAGTGCAATTTGTTTTACTGTGATGATTGCTGCCAATCATGGTTCTGCTTGCGCGCAAATGTTAATAATGATATATCCTTAGTTTAATACACCTTATTGATCTTTATCGACGTTACGTACAATTTTATAGCATTGTCCGAAGGTCTCGTGAGTGGATCGTGGGTGATGCGGCGTGATCGTGGTGATCAACAAAAGAGTTTTATGTATTTGTCCAATATACAAAGTAAATTTTTTTTAACTTTTCTAAGCACAAATAATGATTACTAAGGCCTGGCAAAAGCAGTAAAAGCAGTAAAAACAATTCGTAAAAATCAACTATGCCAAGCCATGTAAAAACGAAAGTGGACGTTATCTACCATAATAATCCGCAAAAATATCGAAATTTAAAAAGCATTAAAAGCATTAAAAGCAGTAAAAGCATTATTTTGCCTGTAAAGCATTATTTTCCGAAATGTCAATTAAAAAGCAATAATCAGCCGTTTTCCTATGAAAATTAAGATTTTTACAGGTTCAACACTGAAAATTTGTTTTTTATCCACTTAAAATTTACAATTTCAAGTGTTTTAGGGGAAATTCAAGTGCACTTTGATATAAAAAACATAAAATTTTGTTGTCCGTATGACCAGTAATAGCGAATTATTGACATTTTAAAATAAAACTCAATCAAAATGCCCCCAAAAATATATTTAGAAGCAAAAGTTGTCAATTTTTATTC
Source organism: Orchesella villosa (assembly GCA_036850725.1). NCBI lineage: Eukaryota > Metazoa > Arthropoda > Collembola > Entomobryomorpha > Orchesellidae > Orchesella > Orchesella villosa. The sequence goes on along the minus strand of JAANSM010002648.1, from coordinate 12,984 downwards.
GTTGGCGATAAAAAGCATTAAAAGCATTTTTTTGCGATTTGAAAAGCAATATTTAAGAAAAAATAAAGCATTATGTGCCAGGCCTTACTCATAGGGATTAATATTAGTAGAAATTAAACAGGTAATCATTTAACGACCCTAAAGTAAAGTAAAAAAGGTAAGGCGGTCTAAGAGTTTAACAGTTGAACTCAACTGGTTTTTCTTTGTTGGAATTTTTAGTAGATATCTTAGGCTTGAAAAACAGGTAAGTTAATGGCGTTTGACACTAAAACGTATCTTCCATTTTACCCATAATTCTGCATGATTTTTTAACCAATTAATCAATTAATTAGTCAATCCGTATCAAGTCATAGTACCCCCAAATATACATACCGACTAGTCAGACAGAATCCACGAACCATTTACTTTACAGACAAGATGCAAACTAATAGGTAGAACTCAAATGAAAGAGAAACCGCATAAGTTATAGGAGTGCATCGATATGTAAGTAATATGCACATAAGCAATACAATACGATTCTGACTCAAGTGTTTAGGAAGTAGAAGCAGCTGCACCTTACGCTTATAAAGGACATCGTTATGAAGGTGCATAAGTACAGAGTTTCTTAATTCCAACTAACATAGAAGCACAACACAACTGCTATGTCACGTCACTCTTCCCTTTTGCCAGAGTAAAGCAACGTTCTACAAGCCATGCATCCTGCATTCATGCCAAAGGACTTCCCAACAGTGCCTTCATGAATAGGACCGTAGGGATGCATACACCTTCTCCCAAGAAGACCAACCTCTGATTGTAAGCGAATCCGTTATAGCAAGTCACTAAAGTAGTGCACATTTTTTGTTAAGTAAGTGCCTTAACACCACTACTATCTTACACGTACTTCACTTTCCGCAACAAAGGAATTCCCATTTCATCCTTCTACTCCTCAAATAGCTTTATATATGTTCATGATGATGATGATGAAGCTGAAGGCCTACTATCCCTTGTACCTATTGATATACTTAAGCTAAAGGTGTGCACATTTACATCCAAGCAAACAAGAACTAGAGGTTTACCGTCTACACAAAGCAGACCATAAAGGAACTTCAAGTACACATTTACTTTCATTATTTACACCGAAGTACATACATTCATACACTTATCACCGTCATCTTCATATCTATAAATACTTCTGCCTGACTCACCATTTTGCATTGCATTTAATAAGCATAATATTATACTAAAGCAAAGTACACAGGCAACAGTTGAGTTGAGGCATGCTTCTTAAAAGTCTTGTGAACTGCACACTCACTCAAAGATAGAGACTAGCCCATGATTCTGAGTGAGTATATTTCAATCTCATATGCGTGCTCAAGATTTAGATTACATGCCCCTAACATTGCAGGAGGTTAGAGGAGTCTCATTGTTGAATGTAAATTGGCTGGCTCTTATTCATGCTTTTAGCTCGAACATATCTCTACCATCATCATCATCATCAGTATCTTAACAAGTACTCCCAACAAAAGCATGCCCTTACCTTGCCTTGTCTTGTCTTGCGCCAGTATGCACATACCATATTTTTACATCTTTGAAAAAAATCTCTCTTTCTAACAATGCAGACAGTGCTTGTCGAAAAACCTGTGGGATATTATGTACATATGAGTAACCAGTGCATGGAGGGGTACACGGTACACATTTTTGAATGAGCTCACATATATATAGTGTTTATTTGTCTCGCAATAACTTTTCCTTTTCTTCATCCTTTGGGTTTTATTTTTGTATCGGAGAGATCACCATAATATCATACCTCCACTACAATTTAGGAAATCTGTTGTGACAGACAAAAGTGGGAAATATGTGAGAAGCCAAGAAGAATCAAGACAGAAATTTAATATTACATCTTTGCACTCATAGCCACGCAAAGTAAATCAGTTATTTTTCATTATTTCTCTCAAGTTATGATTGATTATTGTGTGTTACTAGAGAAGAATACTATAGGATTGTGTGATTGTGGATACGAGCGATCATGAGACTACTGCTGCTCCTCGTAAATAATAATAAAGATGAAAAATTCTGTATTATCGTGAAATGATACCGACTTCTTGTGCAATTGATAGTGACAGAGTTGATAGGAGTATTAAGGATACATTTAGACTCTTCTTTGTCTCAAAATAATAAAACTTTCTTGTACTATATTGTTTTTTTCTGGAATAAGAAGAAATCATAGTTTCGGTGTGAAGTTCGAAAAAGGAAAATCATGCACCGTATGCTTGTAATTTGTGTGACTGTGATATTAGTTCTTGTTACAATAGCATCAGGTGAGTTGTTTTTATTTCTTATATACCTATGGAAATGGAAGTAAAGTAAAGTTTAAAAAGAACTAAATGAAATTATCAAGAAGCAAAGTCTTTGTTTTTTGTATCAAATAGTTTCATTTTAGAAACTACTTAAAACTCTACTAATGAAAATTTAGTATCCTATTTAGTTTGTTAGCTTCTTTCTATGAACTGAAGTGTGAATGAACTGAATGAAAGTGTCTCTTATACTTTTAACTTATTTCTTCTCGACTTTTTTCTACACCAGGCAAAATCTCTACCCGTTGTTATGCATGTCGCTCAAGAGGAGAGCAAGGAGACTGCAAAGACCCATTCACAAATAATGCCACATCGATCAAAGAGCTTGCAGGAAATCCCATCTCCGTCACTTCATGTCCCTCAGGATGGTGCCGGAAACAAATGGAAGGGGTACGAGGACCTGGAGATGGTAATGCAAATTTCAAGCACACTCAAAAGATCAATGCTTTTTCAATAACTTGGATTCGACTAGACATACTGATAAAACGGTCTCTATCTTTATTCTGATCGTGAGTTTGTCAATCCTAATTTTTATTTATTATAGATTACGGGGCAGCAACCGAGAGAGCATGTCTTCCATCTCTCTCCTCCAGACGGGGAGGAGCGTTGTGCGGAAGTGAACATTCGAAACAAAATCACACTCTTGTGTGTGTGTCGAGGGGATTTATGCAACTCAGCTCAAAGTCTTCAGTCATATCATTATTTTATTGCTGTTGGACTAGCCATGTCAATACTCACTTACGCTCGTAATATAATTCCTGTTTAGCTTTTAAATCGAAACAAAACTTCCATTATATATAATATATAATGTATGTATAAATATGCACAACATGCACATATATACACTCCTTTTTTTATATTTTTTTACAACCACCGACAAAATGATACATTGTTAGCTACTCAGTAAGTTCTAAATGATAATATGAGTGTATAAAAAAATATCGCATTTTTCTAGCCCCGCCTCCGGTTCCACTTGATAATTGAAACGAAAGAAATATTAAAAAATAGTTTAAAAGATCTCAAGCATGAAGCTTACAAGTTTTCAAATCTGTTTTCAATTCGGTCATATTCTTACGACTTTTCAAACGCATTGAGAAACCGAGAAAGCAACTAAATCATTACAGAGAAGGCGAGGTGACGTTTAACAGAAAGTTATCCAAGTTTTTACATTGGTGTTTCGCTTGTCAGGTTAGTTCACACGGAGTTTGTCATGAAGCTATGCTACTTCACTTCTCGCAGTTGCTCTTTATTAGATTCGCAGCTCAAATATAATCTCGACACATAAAATAGCCTATAGCCACCGTCCTTGTCACACTACATCCCTATTATGACGGAAGAACAAACGGGTGACTTTGTTTTGCGTTGTGTCAATTCAGGTTTGTATTTTGCCTGCTCTTGGTCTGCCAGCACAAAGCTTGTAGGTGTCAATAATAGTTTACTTAGCTGTATTTCCAAACTCTAGCGCTAGACAAAGGGTAAAATATGTTCTAATGCAGATGATGTGGCGAGTGGAGAAAGTTATGCAGCTCTTTCCATTCCTTCATATCTTTCACATACATGCACACTCATTATTAAGTCACCTAGACATATCGTGTCACAACAATGTAAGGCAAAAAGCCAGTGGTGAAATGGATGCAGCGATGGTGTTGATGAGAATGAATAAAGCAGGCTGAGGCCGAAATTTTCTTGTACAGAGCTGCATAGTGAATATCAAAAAAAATGTTCTATTTCCTAGCACAACGCTAACACTCATTTCCCCCTTCATGTCGTTGTCAGTTCCATGCACGGTTGCAGTTTGCTTCCAACTTGCTCCACGAATATATTCCTCAGGCTTGTCTTTCCCCAGCTCAGTCTGAGTTTGAAACTCAACGGAGGTTCATGTCCGGTGGCAGTGAAGTAATAATATTGCTTACAATACGTGTGCAGTTATATATGTAAACATTTATAAAAGTTGGAAGTGGGCTTACTTTTTTTTCTCAAGTTCCACCAGACCTTATTAGAACTCAACAACTTGACTTGTGTATGTACTACATTTTTTCGTGTTTGCATTTGTTATTTGGGTTTCAAACTCTGGAAAGTTTTTGGAACTTTAAAAAATATTTTCAAGTCAAGTAAACTGACCCAATCAGCATTGTTCTCTAACAATAAGACTATTGTGAAAAACATTCAGTTCGGTCTTTACTATTTGCAGGAGTTTGAAATCTAATATCTGGAAACGAAGGTATGTATGATTTAATCTATCCTTGTATCAGACACGAGATGCAAGTATATTATTGCATACTCCAAGAAACATGTTATTAAAAAGCTGGCAAAACTTGCCTTACATTTTTTGTTTTTGGCACATACATCTCATTATTACGCTGCTGTTAAAAACAGTCTTCAGATGCAAATCCAGAAACTTGGTGATTAATTTTTTTCTGTTTTTTTTTCATATCATATATTTATAAAATACCCTCCATTCTTTCAATCTTCCTGTAGAATGGTTCGCATATTATCCTTGATACATTATTATGATTAAGCAACGTTAGTGCAGCACCAGGTTTACGATAAGGATAACAAATGTTAAGAAATGAGCCTATTATAACTTCAAGTAAAACAATTCAGCAAAAGAAATACAACTTTTCAAAGTTATTTTTCTTGCTTTGAATAACCATAATTGGCAAGGAACTCACAACTTAATATGGACTTTATGTAAACACAAAAAAACGAATATAAAGCTTCTCAGGGACAAATTCTAGAAATTAAGTAGCAGAAAAATTTCTTTGATTTCAGTTCATTCAAATTACTACAATTTACTAAGAATTTGTTTTTGAATTGGTTCAATCAAGTTGCATTATCAGGAAAGCATTTAGATTTTATTGTGGGAAATTCCTTTCATTAAATACACCAAAAATGCCTTCATCTCAAGTATTCAGAATAATTTGTCGAGAAGGTGGAATTAGAGAAAAATTCTAAGCGAATTGAAATATAAATCTAATTAATCTAATTGTGCTCATTGATGTATTCTAGACGCTTTCAACATTTCTTCATTTTATTCACTGCATCTCAATATTGTTAATATCCCAAGGAATTTTTAGTAGGCTGAAGCCTAATCGCGAATGCGTACATTCATTGCCGATTCCCATCGAATTATGCAAATACACCGTGTTTACCGTTTTCGTCCCAGTGAATCTTTTATTAATGTTTCATCGTTTACCTCCTTCTTCGAAATTTGATAGACGTAAAGTATTATTGCATCCACAGTTTCTGATAATTAATAGACTCTCTGATTGAATTTTATTATGTTTATTGTGCAACTTTGCTAAAGTGCAGTTAGACGTAGTAACAAATTCAGTAGTCACTTTCCATTCCACGTTATGCATCCAAAACAGAAAATACAGGATTAGGTTTCATGGGTAATGATCCTTTCCCAATATCATCGTATTATATAGTTTCCCATTCACGCGAAGAACATGAAACCACATACATCACGCCTGCCCGCGACCATTATTACCGCAAACGGACAAGAAAGTGACACGTTTATACCTGTTTTTGTTCTAAGTAAAAAATAAGTCAAAATATACAACCACGGTGATAGTGATTTCGACGATGGTACGTTATATAATGTTCTACATGAGCAAAGTCACTTCTGAGTTTACGATAGATTTCTCGTTACAGAAATATCGATTTCAATCTTGTTATACAACTTTTAACGATCGTATAAAAGAAAGTGAGGCAAACGAGGGAAGAAAATTCGAAGAAAGTTACTCACAACTTTAGGGGTGAGATGCTACATTTTTAATGGCGTTATACACTATCTTATCATAAATTAGAGAAACCTCTATTGTACCTCGGAACAGTGAACAATGCTTGTGAGACAATAAGTCTAACGAAAAATAAATGAGATATCCTCATATCCTATTATTTTTCGACATGTGACTTAACACAAACCAACTGCAACTTGCTCGTCGTCTTTGTTAAATAAGGTAGACCTTGAAAATCCACATGAATTGAGAGATTATCTCGAAATTAAATTTGCTGCAGTGGAAATTTCTTGTTATTTATGTTTGTATGTAAATGTTTCATAGAGATGAGTGAGTATTATTAAATACATAATATTTTGTGGTTTATTTTTAGTAAATTTCACAAGAAAAGTTTTTCAATCCTTTTGTGAAAAAGAGATGGTCCTTTGAAAATACTTTAATGAAACTAAATTTCCATCTAAGTTTCATTAGAATGCTTCAACATGGGTTAAATTGTTTTTTAAGTTAGACTCGCCCGAATTGATGTAATATGAAGGTTGTGCCTATGTCTATTACAAAGGGATGATGCATTCCCACTATTTAAAATTGTTGACTAGTGCGCAGCTCAACCGAAAATGGATTTGTAATTTGGATGAGGATAAAACGCATTCTAGTTGAAAATAACAAATGATTTGAATGAATCTTTAAGCACTGCTGGTTTCAATAATGAATAAATGATTGAAATGTGAAAATATAGTAAAAGAGGCAATCGAGAGAATGGAAACGGTTATGCCTTCCGATTTACATGATAAAAAACTGCCACCCATATCTCTAAGTGGTTCAGAATTGAGGAAAGGATGGCTTTCGTTTCAGTTCTATTCAGAGGAAGAGTCAGTTCTGCCAGACGGGCGAAGATAAGAAACAGAAAATGCATGCTTGGGAATAAAATTGGAGCTTTGTGAAATCTTAAGTGTCTTATTCATTCACTCCAAGTGTTATGAGCATCCCTTTGGCTTTCACTTTCATCTGATAAATTTTAAAATAAAAAATTCCAGTTTTTTTTCTTCAAATAAAATGTATATAGACATGAAACGAGATAAATTCTTAAAGACATGAAAAGAACCTGGAACCCAACACAATCCCTTGCCAACATTTCCATTTCCTTTATGACTTTTATTACATAGTATTAAATATTAGATTTTAACCACCTTCATTATAATTTCATTGTACTTCCTTTTACTGCATTGCCAATTCTAGCGAAAGCATTTGTTGACGTAATGCTAAAGTAGAGCAAGCAGGTGTACCAAAAACGACCTTTGGGGTGAGCTTAGTTTAACTTTCGACATGTCAGGAAGATGATAGTTTAACTTTATAGGAAGTAGGGTGAAGTAAAGAAACGTAGATAAAGTAACCTGTGATGTGGTTGCATGTGCCTAGATTTAATAATTACAATAAAAAATTCTACACCATCCGCCGCATGCAACGTATGTGGAAGCATACAGGAGCAAAGATAAAGTTTGTAATCTGGAGTCTACCACCACTAAGTTATGATATGGTCACTAAAGTAAAGTTTCATTGAGAAATCTCTAGGCTAACACGACATGCATAATACAACACAATCCATTTCAGCACAGGGAGCACTTGGATATAAGGTGTCTACATTATTTATACTTTTCCTCAAATTCATCTTGGGGGAAATGGTGCGAACAGGAAGTGAGTGTACCAGAAGTGTACCTACGTCTACTTTCGAAAATAAGGATCTTTCTTCTTGATGGAAGAAGAGTGATACTCCCCCAAAAAATTGGATCAAAGTAGGCATCTCACATATTAATTGAAGTTTTATATGTGAAGAAACGAGGAATTTCATGAAGCTACTAAAAGTTCAATCTCTTTCTCATGTGCTCTTCTCTAATATCTTTTCGTTTTATCAAGAGTAAACACCACCACACACATCTTGCTGTATGACAGAGAGGCATTGGGTTCCTTGCGTATTCCTATCTCGTCCTCCCCCACGAACTCTTTCTCGGTTTTTCTATTTGCTGTTTGTCGCATCGCATCTTAATAAAAAACATTTTTCTTACACTTGTCACCCCCTCCATCCTTCCCTTCCTGATTAACGGGGGAGCATTTGTCTCATTTCAGTATCTTTCCACGGTGGGGGTGTAACACAAATTACTTGTAATGAGCACAAAAACAAAATTCTTGTCGTGATCCTGTTTCTCTAACGCCATCCATCTTGATAGCTTAACAAGTGACACGTATGAAGAGCCCTACGGCATGTTATAGTTTTTTTGTCAACACATTTTAATACTGAGATAATTTTATTGTTCGGGCATAGTGTTACAAAATGTATGAACTCAAATGCGACGTTTCGTACTCAAATGTCAATGTGCTTCTCAGATATATACTTTCCACATTTGCCGGTTAAAATAAAATGAAGAAAAATAGCTGGTTGTATATTATTTTCTTTAGATATGAAATTAGAGTTGAGACTACTGGAAAATGTTGGTGATACTCTTGATAGTTTGACTTGAGATAAGATTTCTTTCCACTTTTTAATGGAATATCTAATGCGGTGTGAAGTGAAATCATATTAGTAAACAATGAGGTTGACGATTTTGTGGAGGAGTTTCAAAGAGAAAAGATAAAGTTTTTGATGAAAAATGCAAATGTTATTGAGTATGGTGCAACGGGATTGTTTGTGTTTACAGAAAGCTTGAATTATGTGTGGGATTCTTTTCCATGTTTATGTAAACGTCTGCGTCAGCAAAGCATTAGGGAAATAAACAAAAGTCTCGTCATTCCGCATCAATCCTTCAAAGGTATTTGGGTTATTTGTTCGTGTCGTCTTTATTTACGTAACGAAATGTTATGTTAACTCAACAAGTAAAACGTTTGCTAAATTTATCCGTCTGTCTGCTCTTCTAATTTAATACTGCACATGTACTTGTTATAATTTGTTAAAAATTCTAATAGCCACGAATTGTGGCTAAGAATTAAGGGGCAACGTGACATCCAGAAGATTTACGAGCTTACGATTTGACGACTCAGTCAGATTTGTCAAAGTTATTCTAAGACAACTAATAACTCACCTAATGTTAACTAATTTGTCATTCACCCACGTAACTGCTTGGATGACTAGACAATTATTTTATGTATACACGCAGAATATTGCTAACTACCTATCATCGACCAATCTGTTTAGTAATAGAAATCTTGACCCGACTTACTCAATTTTGTTTATACGTAGTTTTATATTTGATTACGATATGTCTGAACAGGGTAAAAAGAAGTAGGTTATTAGGTAGTGGTGGAAACATTGAGTATCATAGGTAGCCAAGTAGCATAGGTTTAGTTTCCATTATCCGTCTCGATTTCTGGATAACGAAGAGATTTAGTGAATTTTATGTTGCGTTTTGAGCAATGTAAATATGTGTACACGTCCGTAATACATTAACCACATTTATATTTTATTTATTGTGGAAGAATGAATTGCGTCAAGCCATATCAGTTGAATGTAGACTGGATCCTTACACGCCGTGAATAGTAAGAAAAGTAACTCCAAACCACCTTGTTTTTGAGTAGACTGCACTCATGATGGTAATAATAATGTACTGCATTCTACTATAAGCTGAACATCTTACTGTTATCGTCCTATAGAGTAAATGTTTAAATAAATTCTCATAAGAAATGCAGTATTATAATTAAAAGAGCCAGAGTGTAAAATACGTCAAACGAATACACATGAATACGAAATTTTTAATTTAGCGTACAAAATAGTGCAGTAAGAATTAATGAAAACTCCACTTGAATCATCTCATAAAAGATACATAATTGAATGAAACATCATAATATTAAGCTTCGACTAAATCCTGTACATATAGTTGGAGAAGCAACTAAACTTTAATCTGACTACTGCTAAATCCTGTTGAGTGTTGTCAAATATATTGAGCAAGGTCAAACACATTCATTTTTTGGGAAACACGTTATCGAAACTAAAAATGAAATGCATGTGTCGAAGTAATATGAGTAAAATCATCATTGTTAAAACAGTATTTTTCATTAGCTCTAAGTGATTACTATCGAATTATATAACACTTGTACAAATACACTGAAAAAGTCATTGCGAAAGGGTTTACAATAAAAGAAGGCAACGTCACACACAGCGCTGTTGAAACGTTAACGTAATACAGGGACAAACCAGAAGTTAATATTTACTCCCACTCATGTTTGTAGTTAACGTTCACCAACGTGTAAAGGGGTATATATAGATTTCGTTACTTATGTTCATATCTTCAAGGAAACGGAGTGTAAGCCACTTAAACTTCACAACTTAATAACAAACACGCTTTGATGTACAACACTTTTTATACTTGCTCATTTGATTTATATTGCCCAATTTGTATTAGCTCACAACTGCTTTAAATCTTAAGTCCTTCTCATTTTTACTTGATTGTTTTTCGTAGAGAGCTATTAGCCCCAGTTTATTTCATGACGCTTTCCATTACATGTGGAAGGTATTTATTATCAATTGTCGACTGCATCTTAAATTTTTATATGGATTATTTGTATTTATAGTCCTTTATAATTATACACCGTACGTCATGCCAGTATTAATTATATTTATAATGAATTATGAATAGATTATGAAGCCTTCACCATTCATTTAGTACTACATAGTTTCTCTATTTCTATTTTATGGGGAAATTTGAAGCGTCTTTAATAATATTTTGAACCAGACATCACTTTGCAATTGAAAATTCTTATTTTAAGGTCTCCTTCAAAGTCTGCTTACAAATTTCTGATACCTCCATTGATTGCCTTGAATAGAATGTTCCCTCCCACTCATTTAATTTTCACCCTAATTTGACGAATTCTAAATTGTTACAAAACTTTTTGAACACTTCAAAATAGCACAACAGGTTATTTGCAAAGTAAACGTTTCTTGTCAGAATTAATTTCGACCAATTCCATACAATAATTCAAATTCTAAAACCCACTGAAGCTTTAAATTAAAACTTTGAAGGCTGAGTATCAAACAATTTTGTCAGTTGCTTTACAGTCTGGGAACTAATTTTGAGTTTATTGTGACATGAAGTGAGACTTTAGTATGGATGGAAGAAGAAATATTGGCGAAAAGTTTTTTCGTCGGTTGAAGAGTTCGAAAAAAGGAGCAACTTAGACATACATATATGTATAAGGACACGACAGTTTCATCATGACCTATACGGTGTAACATGAGTGGCTTTTAAGGGGACACAATTTTGACAAGATTTGAACTCGTTACCAAGTTAAATAATGTATAAGGAGGAGGTAAGTGTGTGCAAAAGATGGGAACAGAGAATTGAACACTAAGTAATTCAGATACGACTTGAAAAGGGAGGAAAAAATCCTGTATATTAGGAGTGTAGAGACTTCTGTCATTTCGTTTAAGCCTCAAGTAAGGTTTTTTGCCTTTGATGTTTTCTGTGTTGCTCGCAAATATTTCCATTTTATGTTAAGAAGGAAAAGTAAGAGAATACATCAAATTTTGAGTAGGTACGTGGAAAAATTTACGCTTTTATTACTTTCACTTTCTAGCTTTTTCTTGCACCATGCAAAGTTCCATTTCATATCGCTGCTATATTTATGCCACGTGTACCAGCTTTCAGATTACCCCTTCAACCTTATCGACTTGTAACGACGGGAAAATCCTGTTTAAAGAACTGTTTCACGTATCACTACTGTTGCGTAATGTTGCAAGTTTTTACAGACAATAATGAGCTGTTTTCTTCACAAAATGTAATTTTACAAAGCTATAAATTATGTTGGTTGTCTTCGCTCGCGACCTTGTGTCCCCATTTTTCTTTTGCCGTTACTCCAACGACTGCTGATTTCCTACTTGTCAGATAGTTACAAGTGCTTTACTTTTTACAATGTTAATGTTTCACGAAAGGATTTGGATGATGAATGCTTTTCTTTGGCTGCCTGCAACTATTTCGTAATTTGCATTCATAGAGTCCCAAAGGACGATATGAATAATAAAGGAGGATATATCTGAAGCGTGTATTTAGCTGATAAGTCTACAAAGAACTAACGCTTTGTGAAAGAGACAAGCCGGATGAACCGTTTGAGGAACGTAACTTAAATTTTCTTTTAATCCAATTTAATTGAGTACGTTTTTGTGTAGCGGGAATCCCGCACGCCCTTGTTCAATAACTGGTTAACCGTATGCATCAAAGTTGATTTCCCTGTATGATAAACAGCACATTCATCGTGGAAAATGACACCAAGGCAAAACTAGAACTAGTGCTAAATTTCAAGTGTGAGTACAAACAAAAGTGTTGCTCGTTAAGCCTACTTCTAGCCCTCCAAATCCCCTCTGAATAATGCGTCCTTTGGAAGTTATAGCGATAGATTATATGTGGCTGTAAGCTACTGACAAGAAAATCAAAACCCAGCTATTCCAGAGTATATTCTCGTTATTTTCCTATTACCAAACTGAAACCGGGTACCGATCAATATGCAAAATTATAATTGCTGGCGTGGAGTTGAAGTGTTTCAACACCAAGTTACAAATGCATGCTAAGGTGGTGTCGAAAATCCCATTTACGTGATAATATTCATGCATTCAATTTTTTCGAATGGGGAGTTCCTTCGAGAACCTTCTTGAGTCTGAAATTCAACGATATCACTCGTGACTTGTGTCGTCTAACCATACATATATACAGCCTTAACTAAATCCATAATAAAATAAACTTTTCTAAGATGTTCCCACCGCGACCGGCGCTTAACGAGGAGGTCTTTAAATTTATAGCCAGCGACACCCAATAATCTTACTGGCTTACTAAGCTACTTCACCCAATCTCAACGACCAAAGTATGCAAAGCTGTGGATAAAGGTTGAGCGATATTATTATCTACTGAAAGCGTTGAAAACGCGTACTTCAG
>JAANSM010002647.1:0-14526 GCA_036850725.1 Orchesella villosa | reverse complement strand
GTGCATAGAAGAAAATCTGATCTGTCAACGGTCAAAACTGACAAGTAGTGGTTTTGCTGGTAAACCTGGAATGTGGGAACTGTTACCGTCTGTGATGATTGAAGCAATTGTTTCGAAATATTTTGGAGACCTGCTTTCTCGTTCACCTGTATCCATGCATTACACTTGAGATATTTTGATAGATTTGTAAAAGCTATTACAATAATGTGCAACTTGAACGGTAAAAAAAGTGAAATTTTTTACCAGAGGTTATTGCATTTCTTCATCTAGGACCCAGTCGCATTCATTACTTTTCCATCATGAGGACCTGAACTGGTAGTTGGATGACGATGACTTTCCTTTTCGCTTGCTTGCTTGTTCGGCTTTGCATATTACTCCACATTTGTCAGGAATTACAATTATATCTGAGAGGTACTACGTTATTCCCATAAGCCATAGAACTTGATTTGGAATATATGGTTGATGATAGGATGTGATGGCGTTGGAGTAGAGAAGCTAAAGCTACGTGTGTATGATGGGCATGCATCTTTCAACAAAAAATAAGCTGAGGCACCACAACTTTCGTCTCTCCGTCACGCTGTCGTGATCAAGAGATGGGAAAGGATAAAAGAGGCATCAAGCATGCATATAAGGACACAAAAGATTCTGGGTTGAGATGAAGAAGGGAGCATATTATTTCATCTCTATCTCCATGCCGTTGCTCGGCTTTGCTCCATCTAAATCTAAAGTGCATGCCTAATAGGCCTAGGAAAAAATGTAATTGTGGTGAAGATAGCTAATGCTGCATAGCTTCGGAAGGCAAAGGAAACACTATTTTTACATAAAATATTTTGTACCTGCATTACAACCATGCATACCTACATTATGTTTGCATGTCGTAATGTAGATGAATGGGTTACATTGCATATCTATATCTTGTAGTATATTTTCATGTACACCGTTTTTATGCACAGGGGATGTTTGAAGTGGATAAAAATTTTTGAACATGATTTTTGTGTTCTTTAATTTTGAAAAGAGTAAGACAGTATTCCTCATTTAACTGTGTTCTATTCTGATGATAAATGCGATAAAAAAATAAAGCACATTCGTACATTTCTCATGCATCCATCTATCCAGATATATTCATGCGAAGCAAAAACTGTCGTTCCTACATAGAGACTCCTTGCGCTGCATGACAGTACAAGTATTACCAAAGTATTATTGCAACCACCGAGCAAAGGACACCATTATAGTACAATTATAGAGAAAAAAGTGACGCACCTGTCGTGAATCAACCTATTGTGTATCGCCACAACCACTTACATAAAGCACACACACGGTATTAACTCAACTGAGCTCTGAGCTACATTTATATTGCCTGTTTCTTGCCATGCTATATATTCAAGTCCAAAAGTCACACAATTAGGTATCATCCACGATGCTTTGCTGTCCAAAACGAATACTGTTTATTTTTATGTTCATTACAACTCTTCTCTTCTGTCAGATGGCTAATTTCCTGTAACCCAGTACAAGGTAATATGAAGGTGCCTCGTATTTGCTTTCAGCCCACCGTTTCAAATAAGAAGCCTGTTATTGTCTTTCAAAGCATCTTACCGCTTTTGTGCAGACCTGAGAACTAGACATATAAAAAACACTATAGAACCCAAAATGTCTGTATCACACAACCTCCCCATAATAACCATGTATTTCAGTCATATATATCATATTATAAATTGAGTCTTTGCTTCTATCTCAGCCTTTGTTTGCCTATTGTATAATTAGTAGATACATGGCATTTCGTTACTCATTCTAGCTATTGTGTGACGGATATTGCTTTAAGACTGCTGATAATTTTATTTCGCAAACAAAAATAAACGTGAATATTAAACGAGGTTCATAGTATGTAGGTACCCATTATACTAACTCTATTGGGCAGACAGGGGAATGTGTAACGTGATACTGATATCTTAAGTATCGTGTGGAACGTTAAATTATGCAAGAAATTGTTCTTACCAACCATGCTTTCATGTATCGAGTTACGGAATGACTTTAATGAATCAAACTTGAAACTCAAACCACATTTTCCATTGCGAGTAATGGCTCCTTTTGGGTTTGAAACGAAGAGTATACAATATATAGCTTTTACTCATTAACTTATGTTGTATACAATGATTTTCTGCGCATAACAAGGATTTTAAAAAAGCATGTAAAGACTTCACGTTTTAAAGACAAAAAGTTCCGTGCTTGCTCTTCGTATCTGAAATTATTTCAGAATTTAGTCATACAAATCTATCTCTATAGTTATACTACGGAAATCATGCTGCAGCAATGTTTGCAGTATTGTAATGCCTCATTGAGAAATGGGATAAAACTTCAAAATTGGTTTAGAGTTTTTGTTTAACCTTTTTTTCCAAAGGGGAAGTAGGAGCTACGCATTTTACCTAAATCGTTGAGTCGGCTGATGTAAATGATGACGGTTCGCATTTTCTCATAAAAAATGGGAAGCGCTACTACATGACTAACTGCTCAAATTCAAATTTTTATCTATAGTGCTAACCACAGCGGCAAAACATTTCTCATCCTCTTCATTCCTTGCCTCACACAGATGAGTGACTTTAAGATTGCGTTTAAACGTTTACAAATCGCTGTTTTACCTGTGTAGTCATGATTTCTCTGCCTCTGATACTCTGCTCATTGTTACTTTTATGGTAAACTGCACGTTAAAATACGTTCATGTAAATGAACTTTGAAATTATTTCATGCGTTCACATGAAATGTGGTCATGTAAAAACTCTGTATGAATGATTCCGTCTAAAAATCAGTCATAGAGGCCGAATGAGCAGTGTGTGGATTATTTTTTATATGGGAAATTGTCATTATTGGTAGAATTATCTGAGGTATACATTGGTTAAGCCATCCCCTTTGTAGGACTTTCCGCAATTGACTCTAGCGTGTAATGTGAGCTTCCATTGGACATGTATTCGCATGGGTAGACCAACATTTATAACACAACCGAAAAAAATTCGGAAAACTTTTAGAGTAAAAGCTTTGTCCTCTTAAATGCACACAATGTACATTCGTACTCACACTACTCACATGAGTATGAATAACCATCAACCGTGTTCAAAGCGTTTTCAAATAAAAGCCTATGTCAGGCACAAAAAGTTTTTTCTGATGTTTGCGTGGATCCATACGTATGTGAAAAAAGAAGGTAGAGTCAGTCCCCTCCAAGAAAATTGTTAGAACACAACTAAAGAAATTTTGATGAGATGCTGTCGTGCAGTGGAGCGACCAAAGTAAAAGTACTACTGTAGACGAGAATGTCGAAAAGTTAGTTTTTACATTTGTAATATTGGTGATGGTTTGGTTGACGAAAGTGGGGAGAGAGAGAGAGAGCACAACATGATAACAGAAAAGGGGAGAACCGAGCAAGTCAGTCAATCGACACAAAATTATATACCTACCTATGCAGAGTTTGCAAGAACGTGCAAATAAAAATTCTCAAGAAAAAACTGGCATGAACATGGAAAATAATTTGAAGTAGTGAATTGCTTTTATAGGTACACACACTCACACACACCCCATGCCTGCCTCATTTCGGAAGCATGTGTGTAACCAAAAACTTGCTGTTTGCTCTTCACATTTGAGTAAAACATTCTTTTGCTAGGGCGAGGTGTTCCTCTCTTCTCGTGTAAAAATAGTAGATTATGGATTATAAACAAAATGAAAGCACATAATGTGTTTTCTTTGCTTACATAAAGTGAAAGTAACACGACTGGGCTAGAAGTGTAAGCATTTGCTTACACATAAAGGTTCCAAAATTGGAACCCGTTTCGATGCCGAGTGTGTGTGTGTTTGCATGCATATTGGTCTACATAACTCAATATTTTATGCTGTTTTACCAAATACCAAACTTCAGGAAAAGGAGGAACGATTGGATTGGAGTAACTAACACTTTAGTTTGCCTTCTATAAAAAAAATCTGTTGGGGACCGTTCTCTCACTATTACCACGAAATTTTACCTGCACTGCAGCTCAAAAACATGCATCCTCGATTATGCCACATTCCATGAAAAAAAGGTTGGTTTTTTGTGGGGTTAACAATTGATGAAGAAAGTCGAATGTACACTCCCTTCCGTGTGTGTTGTTTGTTTTCCTCTTTTTTAACCTTAGCTACACAACTGTCTGGCTTTTTTCATATCGTCTTTTTTTCAACTTGAAGCGCTCACTATGTGAACTTAGCATAACATGTAGAAAGGCAGTGAGCTGCAACGGTTGTTTGTGGCTAATGCAATAAAAATAATTATCGTCATTTCAACTGCGATGTTGACATCGACTTGATGTTCTCCCTGGCGATGAGATATGCATCGTGTATTATCTGAAACTGCATATTTTACGAGATACAAACGTGTATGTAATAATTGTGCACACATTATTATTCGGTTATTTTCAGAGGATCCCGCTACCATCGGATTCTATATGGACTAGGCTTTATATCATTCTGCGATGTCGTTGGCAATTCCAACCAAAAAAAACAACTTGAACTCGACCGACCAATCAACTTGGATCTACAATTTCTTCAAGTAACCTGTACTTATCCTTGGCACTGGAAGAATTCACAGATAGTTTTGAATCGTGGATTCCCTGGTGCCATAGATAAAAGGAACAGGAGGCACATCACTGTATTTCCATTTGAAAGAAGAGGAGCAGCAGTAAAGCAGCGAAGCGTAATGTGGAAGTCAATGGCTCCACAATGACACAGATGACCTGACTGACGGGGTGATGATTTAACAAGCCGGCAACGAGTCACCGAAGTATGAAGCCATAACTGTGATTGTGATCCGAAGAAAAAGAGAGAGAGAGATGGAGTATAAATTTTGCAAGTCAACCCAGCCATAAATTTCTCATATTAAGTTCATTACCCAATCCCTGTCTTTCTCACATTTTTATAGCAATTTTTATTGATTTACAAGAAAAAAGAAGGTTTGGCGGGATTGATGATGGTTTTTTAAATGATTTATTAAACCTTTCAAAAAAGATTTTTAAGAGATTCTCCATCCCTTATATATTCAGGTACGTCTTTTCTGAGACGAAATTTTCTTCCTTTCCTTTCCCTCATGTTAAATATATGCTGTTAAAATAAATGCCCATGCAATTAGTGTATAAAGTGTACAGGAAAGAGTCCATTAACTACCGTTGATAAGTACTTAACATTTACGACAGTGATCATTTTGTTGCCGTACTTGATCATGATGGTGGCGGCACACCAGAGTTGTATTTTAATTTCTACGGAAAACCTAGCATGCATGCATGCATGCATTCACCCTGAATTCATGGTTGCAGAACAGCAGCCGCGTAGTCTTGTGGATGTGTAAGGCCTTTTTAGCCGGAGTCATAAACCATGGAAAATGAGAGATTTTTGTGTGATATACAGCAGCACTAAATGAAGTCAGCCCGTGAAGTATAACATCATGAAGATAAAGATGAACCACCACCACATGAAGCCATATAGCTAAAAAGACCATTTTATTCCCTATGGAATCTGGTGCAATTATCAATGGTGAATAAAACAAAGAGCATTAACCTTTAAAAATGTGAAGGATGATTCTCATACGGCGAAAGTATGCACATGCGTTTCTACCATGCTACCTTCAACCTTAAAATTGATGTACTTTTATATATTATATATCTCTGTTTTTTTTCATATATACCGAAGTCGATTACGTTTCATATATGTAATACATATGTACCACTTTTGTAATAAATTTAATATTGAATAACACTATTGTATTTTCAGAACAGTAGTTAGTAGCTTAGGTATATGCGTGATGAAAATGTTACATGCTTGTTGGCAAAAAAACGGAAAGCGGAGTTAGTGAGCTTTTTCTTCCAGTCTTATCATGTACATGCCATCATTTCTATGAAATTAATTCGTGAAAATAAAGTAACGTTAAGAGTATGTGCTCATACAAAGATTTCTCTAAAAAAACGTGAAATCATGTTTCTATTAAATATTATGTTTATCAGTCATCGTTTGGCAACTGAAGATACATTTGGTAGCTCACATTATATAAGAATACGACAAGATAACAATAAAAGCTTGAGCTATTATTTTTCGTCTCAACTGGCTTTTCTCTCTGTGTGGTTGTTGGTTGTGATGAGATTGTAAATTGTAGCAAGTACCCTTTCTGTAAACCAGCATTTAATTGAATTAAGTTTTGTATGTAAGCTGAACTTGTATTTTGTATAATATATATGTATTGTTTGAAATCGTGGGTGGATGAAAGAAATTCTAAAATAAATTGAAAGACTGATTAAATTTAGCAAAACTAAACACCAAAATGTTTCAATGACAATAATTTCAATTTGATTTCATTTAATCATTTTTTGGCATAATAATACAAAAGGATTTTTGAGCCTTCGTTATAATGTGATGTGTAATTTTACAACCTTGGCATTATTGACAGCATTAAAAAGTACAAAGATGACGAAGACATCGTATTCAGTCTTTAAAGCAGTGAAGTATGTATGATGAAGACTAGTTCTTATCTACGATATTAACTTTAATTTTAACATACCTCAGTTACAACTATAAATTGTACAAAAGTAAAAAAAAACCAACTGGCTAATGACCACCTTCCTTATACGACTAAATTTCTAACAACTCTTTGTACAATGAACTTTTATTGGAGATCAACTGAAATGGAGATTCTTATCAATTTTGCTAAAATTTAATGTGTATTTGGCCACAACTGTTGGGATGATGATCGAGTTGAGGACGCTGCTTGTATTCTGTCCATGTCATTGATTATGTCCTCAATTATTTGGAAGATACCTCTGAAGGAAGGTCTGTCCGCTGGTTGTCCACGAAAGCACAGTTTCATTAATTCATAAACGCGAACTGGGCAGTTGTCCGGCGGTTGTAGGACATTGCCATCTTTTATGTATTTCACCACTTCCTCATGTGTCATTCCATAGTAGGGCTGGAGAGCGAATGAGAAAATTTCCCATAGGCAAATCCCAAATGCCCACACGTCAGATTCAATAGTGTATTTATTGAACAGAATACTCTCCAATGGCATCCATCGAATTGGGATGGCGTCATCCTCATGTCCTTTATAATAGTCCTATGGCACAGCATAGAAAAAGAAAGTGTTATTTTGTATCCTACTGCATATTTTTGTATACTTGAATTCATTGAATTGAATCAGTATGACTATTATTACCTGTAAATAAATTTTCTGGGAAAGTCCAAAATCCGCAATTTTCACAACCATAGTTTCGTCAATGAGACAATTTCTTGTTGCCAAGTCCCGATGAACAAACGATCGATCAGAGAGGTAAACCATTCCACCAGCAACTTGCCTTGCAATTCCCAACATTTCACGATGTGATAATCGTGTATCGCGCCATACATCCCCGTTTGAGGAAAGGGTGTTTATCGTCCGGTAATTAGAGGGAGAACAAGATCTTAAAAATTCATTCAAATCTCCGGAGCCCATGTATTCCAATAAGAGACACATTGGTTTGCCAATTGCACAAACACCTAGGAGCCTCACGATGTTTGGGTGATCGAATTCGACTAAGAGGCATGCCTCTCGCTCAAAATCAGCTTGTAAGTCATCGCTCGCTTCTTCTTTTAGCATTTTTACTGCCACCATTGTGAATTCTTCACCTTTTCGTAAACCTGGAACCTTGGCCTGTGTGCAAAATTTATAAGATTACATTCAAATTCGTTTCATGCATTAATAACAAACGGAATACACATCTACTATGTACAAAGTTGAAACATACCTGAAAAACGCGTCCAAACGCCCCTTGTCCAAGGTCCCGAATGTATATTATGTCATTTCTGGGATATTCCAATTTTTCCAGTTTTGGGTTTAAGCTAATTCCATGACGATGGTAGGATGCATTGCTTCCCAATTTATCCAAGTCAATTTCAACTTCCTATAAAGTAATTTAGCAGATGATTTAAATCAGGCTTACTTAATTGTAACCCGCAGCAAAACATAAACAAAAAATCCAAGCACCGCTCATACATACATTGGTTGCTGCTCTATCATATCCAGGAGGACGTCGGGGTTTCTTTTTGGTGGATGCCACACAAGCTGCGCACATCACAATGAGAGAAATCACAACAATAACTGCTATGCCAACAAATATAATAAATTCTTGGGACTGCATCAGCGCTGGAAGATCAAATCGGACGATGGGTGATTCACTAAACTCTTCAATTTCTTGATATTCATTTGTGGTTGTTTCATTTTCTGCATATTGGATAAATTATGTTGTTACATTTTTACTACACTTTTTATGCTTACTTTGTGTTTTGCATTCAAAAAAATAAGTCTGACTTATTACCACAAAACGGGATGTCACAATGCTGCCATCGAATGTAAGGATCTGTTGTGTAACACCACGGCCGAGGTTCTTCGGCTCCAGCGTTTCGGCAGAAATTTTCTGCATTTTGAATTTCGGGGAAAACGGGAGGTGGGCGATTGTGGGAATGTGGGACCTTGCTATCCCATCTCTGACATGGTATTCCCGATTTCGTTATATTTACTGTGCCCTGATAATACCGTCCTCTTCCTTTCACACAGTCATCTGCAAAATGGATAAGCGTCACATTAGAATGTCTTATATGGACATTTTATTTCATTCAATTTATATAATTTATTACATGTGATATCTTCTGGTTGCATCTCAGTCAATTTAGCATGTGAGCATGGGGATGAAGTGTCATTAATGCGAGGCAAAGATTCACATTCTGGAAGTCTAAAATGACCCCTGGCTTTGAAATTTATTCCTCTCTGATTGTTATCTTCAACCAGGGCCCATTCCCGGTAGCAAAATGCTTGCTTAACAGCAATGCAATCTTCATAGCATAGAGGAAGAGGAACAGGATCCCAATTGCTTTTTAGAACACACTTAGGAAATGCATAAGTGCATAACAGTTTCTAGAACATCAAGTTAACAAGGTGTCATTTAATTTCACAAATGAAAATTTCCCCTAAAATATTATTAGTAAAGTGGAAATACCTCTGCCGGTGTACGACAAGGTTCTGACAGGCCAGCTATGATCTCGTTCCACAATCCCTTAGTTATTTGCTCATTTACATCTCCACCAGCATTACCATGCGTATTGTTTATCCAGAACTGACGGTGAATGTGGGCATTGCAAATTTTTCCGTTGTAATATGCACATGATCCGGATGGTGGTTCTCTAAATTTTAGATCGTCATCTTGATCCCGTGATGGGATATTGGTTACCCTAAGATTAAATTCTTTTGTGGCATACGCCACCCCAGTCACCACATCATTTGACGCTTCACATGCTATTTTTGTTGAAGCAGTCGCGTTTGTAATTCTTAATGATGACATGGCTTTTGGAATAAAATCTCCTTTATGATCTGGAGGTGGCTTTTCCTAAAATTTTTAGTCAATAATTTTTCGAATTACAACTACTTGGCAAGATGAAAATTAAATAAAACGTTTTTTATGGAAATACGAGTTCACTCACATCTACAACAGTTTGAACTATGTGTTCTGCTTCATTTCCAACCTATTAAATAAAGCAACGAAATTTAATTTGAATGACTATACAAATCAATTCATGCGTTTTAATACGTATAAAAAACTTGTGCAAATGCATATTATTCAAACCTACCAAATTTCCATCCAGCATCCATCTTACAGATGGCAAAGGATCACCTTTCGCAACACATTCTGCATCAAATCTACTACCCCAAGGAACTGAGCTATTCGTAGTGTATTTAAACACCACGACAGGAACTATGATACAAAATTCATTAAAACTCAGTAATCCGTTAAACCATTTCAAAACAATTTAAGTTAATCAACACGAAATTATTGATGACTAAACTAACCTTGCACTTTTAAATACGCCCAATGAGTATTCTTTGCTTTGGAATTGTTGGTATCAT
Source organism: Orchesella villosa (assembly GCA_036850725.1). NCBI lineage: Eukaryota > Metazoa > Arthropoda > Collembola > Entomobryomorpha > Orchesellidae > Orchesella > Orchesella villosa. Next base: position 4,601 of record JAANSM010002647.1, on the reverse strand, counting down.
TTAATTTAACAGAACATTGGTAAAATCCTTCATCTTCTTTCCGCACAGAATTGAAAAGCAAAGGTCCATCTGGAAGAATCTCCAAACGGTCATCAGGAACTATTTCTCTGTTTGGTTTGACAGACCACACTATTCGGTGTTCCACCCCAAAACGGGCTGAACAGTTAAGGATAGCCCTTTCACCATCCACTACCGTTGTATTTGATGGCACGGCTGTGATTTCCACTTCTATAAGAGAATAAAAATAGTTTCAACTATGCTGAAGTGTTCAACAATAAAACAAGCAGTATCTTTCACCCAGACCTGGGCCAATAATGAGAGACTGTCAGACTTCTTACCATTGTCAACGAAATTCTCTTCCGTTTCTGCATTTCCAATCTCATTAGTTGTAAATACGAGAGTTGCGATAATTGTGATTGTTACAGACCTCATGATATATCTATCAAAAGTCGTAATCCATATTAATAAAGAACCTAATTATACAACTCAACATGTAGTAACTGCCAATAAAGTTAGGACTTACATGAAATGGGGATTTTCCACAACTTCTCAATAACGTTTCACAATTTCAGAAATTATCTTACATGTACTATTAGCTCTATATGTCAAAACTGTATCCTAACTAACTGAGGTTAACTTTGGTTTCACAACCCTACACTTGATATAAACTGTTTATAACTAAAGCAAAGTCTAAAGATATATGTTGGACTTGCATGATAAGTTTTAGCTTGTATGCTAAGATGCATGCAAATTCCTATGCTATATTTTGCCTAGCTAACTGTTACAGTTTTGGCAGACGGAATGTCCAAATGTCAGCAATAATAATCTCTTTGGAAGACACTTTTTGAAGACAACATGATACAGTGATGTGATTCATTAGCTATAATGCTTTCATGCAAGTGTATGAAATGGATTTCAAAAGCTCCAATTAGTTATGTTTTCCTTGTGCTTTTCAGTTTTGCTTGTAATCGAATAGTACTTAGACATAAGGCATTGGTTTCGTCAGATCTTTTCTCTGGTATGTATGTGGGATTCTTACGTGATGTTTGTACAAAATGTAACAGCTAACCATTCCTAATTAAAGCTTTAATTGCATATAAAAGTACAAAAACATTTGACACCGTATTCCTATCAATCACTATTCTAAAGTTCTAATTACAACTGACACTACTTGTCAGTCCACGGAATGTCTTGTCATGACATGACGTAACTATCCTTTCCTTCTATTATCAGTCTGCTTAGATATGCAGTTGTAATGTATAAAACAACAAGGTCCAAAGTAATAGCCAGGCTCACAGAAAACTAGCCTTGCAAAAAGTGTTAAATGTAATTTCAATTGTTGCTTCGTATTTTAAGAAGCAATATCACTCCACTGTGAAACTTCCGAATGTAACTACATTTCCATAAAACCATTTTAAATTTGCGAACACAATCACTAGCTACCCAGGTGAAAATGAACTTTGACAGTTTGCAACAGTGCGTCTACATATTTTGTATCTATTGGACTATGGTAGTCAAACAAAATCAATATTTAGAACAGACTAAAAAATATTGCCGTGGAACAGAGAAGAGCCAATGTTATCATTGGTTTTCCCAAAATCGGTTTCTTCTTAGAGAACTAAACCCCTAAATGTATACAAAAAAGGTTTTGTAGTTTTAAAGAGCTCAATCCAGAAAGCTTAGAAGAGAAGGGGATGTTGTGTGTACAGTGACAGTGTATGCATACATGTGTATACACATTCGTTTCATTCCCATTATACACACATAGATGACGAAAACTACCGAAGGTCTTCTTCCTGTTCTGTAGTTCTCCTTTAAATCCACATTGTATTGCGGATACAGGCAATAGCAAGCATATTCTAAGATACCTATAAAGAAGCATGTATATCCAGTCACAAATTGTGTATCCTGTATCATTCTTTACAAAGCATGAATATGATGGCTTGTACCAAAAACCTTTTCAAGATGATGCACAGTCATGAAATATAATTCAGATGCTTGTAATGAGCTTCATTTGGTGCACAAAGATGTTCTAGAATAGTGACAGCATAAGTCACATCTTTTAAAAGAAATGCATCATAATGAGTTTTCTCCCAAATTTACGCCTTTCTTCATATAATTGATAAGGGCAGTATGCTATGCATGCAGTAAGAAAATCAAGTAACGTTTGAACGATTAATCATTGCATTCAATTGCATACAAAAAAATGTGCATGATTTTTTCTTCTATGAATATATATGTACTTATGCAATGCACTCGAAAGTCTAAAGTGACATTTTACTTCCCATTTTACCATGTCAAAGTAATAAATAATTTCAATGTAGATTTTAATATTGATTTAAATTTACTTTATTGAGTTTCCTCCATACCATTTCCCACGCTTCACAATACGTTTTCTACTATCCAACCAAATTTTGTTAGCTTTTTTTTGCTATTCCACTCACTTGTACTCACTACATTTACGATTCTTACAACTAGATCTGAATTATTAACTACAACACTCAGATAAAGTACAGAACCACATGTAAATTATTCAAAGAACAGGTGTGTGCTGCTTGTTGTAAGTTTCTTGAATTTGGCAAAGCCGTTACGCATTATTTCATGTTGATGATGCTTTTACATCTCAATGGGTACAATATATATTATGTTATGTATTTTACCAATTGAATCTCATTCTCTTTAGCTCACATTTAAAATGACATTGACATTTCAACTTAATATATTTTTTATATAGATGTATATTGTATGTACTATATAGTTCGTTTTATCATTTTGTATTGTAGTAGACATACTTAAATATTTACCATTGGCCAAACAACAATTGGTCACTTTCGTTAGTTTTCTTTGTTGTGGATTGGATTGTATAGATTTGTTTGTTGAGTTGATGATGAGGGTGAAAAGAAGTGTTGTGAACGACATAGTTCATATTAGTATTTTGATGTAAGTTTGCATGTAATAATTCGAGCAGTACATTCACCGTAAATAGCTCATCTAGCATTATTACATACTTTTATATAGCGACAATATTAGTTTCACATTTTTCCGAGTTTCAAGTACTCTTTTACTCTTATTTTTTTAATTATATGCTATAATTATTATTATCTATCCGATACATATGGTTCAGCTTCAGCTACATTTTTTTATGATATACTTACGTTTGATGCACGGTTTCACAAAGGTATTTATATATTTTATGTTGTAAGTACGTTTAGTGTACAGTTCGCAAAAAAAAGCTTTATAAAAACAATTTGATTTTTATGACAACTAAGCAAAATACATATACATATAAAAATAAGAGAACTAGCGCATTTTAATAAATAAAAATAGTGATATATATGTATATAATCACGGAGAATAAGTAATTTTACAAAAAAGAAACAAAAAAAGAGAAAAAAACCTCATGCATACCTCTACTACAAAACTAAGTTCAGCAAAAAATTTGAATCATGCAAAAATTCAAAAATCTAGTAATAATTTCTACGATCAGGCTTACTCATTCATAATAAGCTAAAGTTCCTTCTACCTATTTACGTACTAGAAAATAATGCCGATGTAATACGACAACTATAAATACAGAATAGCGGGAATACGTTTTTGCTAAGCCGGTTTAGAATGCTTTGTTATTCACAGAACCTAAATAGCGTTGAAAGTAAATTCTTCTATGACAATGACGCATTTAAGAAATATCCTATATAAGAACAGTGTTAATTAATCAGTTTCTTTCTTATCCTCTCATATTATTAGATAATTGTTACTCTACGATAAGCACAATTCAAAAAAATACTACGTATTCCAGCCTTACAATTGTTTACGCCTTTCTCCCATTTCCCTACTCTTGAAGCACCCATAACTGGAGAATCCGGATGTAAATTATATTCAAAATATAATATATATGCTTTTAAACTTTAGACTATCTAAAGTTTATTTATGTATATGCAATGTATTATGTATGTATTATATGATCAACAAAGGGAAGTTATGAAGCACGCTCTTTCCATCAACGCGCATTAGCGAATTAGTAAATGTAGTGTATGATCATTTTATTGACTGGCTTCACTGGTTTGACGCTGGTGGTTTCTGCGGTGACGGCTTCCCACTTTTCTCAGGACTTCCGAGAACTTTCTTAATATGTGCTTTGACTGTGGATAACGGCTCCACTGCCTTCGTTTCAGGTTTTGCAGTTATCCCTACTGACGGCGGGGATGGCTCTGATAGTGACTCATTCACGTGATCTTCCTTTGGAGAATCCTTCTCCTCTGCTATTCGAGGTAAAACCGATGAAAGACTGCTTGAGGATGGAACTAAATTTGACGAATCCGATACCGAGCTATTGTTTGAGCCACTCTTACTCAAATCACAGTCGCTGACTTCCACTCGACCATCTTTCCTACTTCTTCGAAGTACTTCTGAAGCCAAACCAGATGTTACGCTGCTTACTGTTGTGGATGTTTTAGATACAATGCTCCCATGTGGCTGAGATGTGATAGTTACTTTGGGGGGCGATGAGATAGTAACTTTTGGAGCTGGGTTACAAAGCGGTGATATCGCCTTAATCTCTGTTGGGCGTGGATGATGCCTATCTGGTGACAATGCTCGTCTCA
>JAANSM010002646.1:0-14528 GCA_036850725.1 Orchesella villosa | reverse complement strand
TGGAATTTGATTGCGGTTTTAGAAGCCATTCCCTGTCACATGCAATTATTGACAGGATATTGTATCATGCGATACATTGCGTGCTTTTTTAACCTTTTCTTGTGAATACGTGTGCACAGAAAATATTGCATGGTATGAAAAATTCTAAATTTTTGCGTAGCATGAACAGGAGACAGAGGATTAAAGTTGATTGGATTGGAAAGCATAACTTTTTGAAAGCTAACGAAACTAATTTCTCTATCACGAATGCTTCTTTTATCGATGAATAATAAATTGAGAAACTTCTTTAGTTGTCTGTCAAAATCCATTACTAGTTGTTGTGAAATGTTATATGACATGACTGAACTTTTCTTGTGTTTGCATATAAATCATCAGCTTCTTCCAAATTCCAATGAAACCTAAATAACTCAAGCGAAAACTATTTCAATAAGAAAATATACTTACAATACGTATGCGTCATTAGTAGGACGTTTTTTTTGGTGTTGACTCTTTCAAATAAGAAACCCTACTGGCAAATACCCAATGGTATCATATTCATCTGTGTGGTTATACAGAGTCCTTTGGATCTCTCTATTTTCATTTTCTGATTTTATCCCAAAATCCTGACTAACATGTTCCCCTTGATGATACTATGCTGGTATTTACGATAATATTACTTTATTATGATGTTATTTACTAATATGATATATGTTTCTTATATGCTTTTTATATGATGTGATATATCTGACAACGCTTTTGTTTGTTCTCTTTCTTGCTTTCTTACTCTTCTTCTTCTTCTTCTTCTTCTCAATCTTTCTGTGGCCATATGTCTCTTTCTCTGCATCTGTCTCGTACTCTCTTTTCTCTCTTCCGCTGTGTCTCTCTGTGCGTCTACTACAACCACTACTTTCTCCTTCTTGTGTCTTGGCCAACACTTTGTCACAACTTTTTTACCAACGGTTTTATATTCAATGCGTGAATATGTTCGCACAAATCGATGTTCTCGACCTGTAGCTCCTTCCTCTGTACGGACAGGTGGTGCACTCGGGCCAGGACCACTAGGAATACGAGATGCTATTCCTGGGACCTCGCAACAGGCGGCAAGCCCACCAACAACAAGGTCATTTTTAGGAAGACTTGGAATACGTAAACCATCCCTGTTGTCTTTATCTTCCGCCACATCCAATGTATCTGCTACTGTAGCAAGTCCTCACACTTATGAAAATAGGACTTTTAGTCTAGATGACCTTCTCCGGCCTTCCAGAGGCATGCTCCGTAAGTATCTGATAAAATTGACCAGAGGATTTCTCTTTCTCAAAACTTTCTTTTGTATTCTTCCCTTTCTATCAAAGTTTACTTTACCGTTTTCTCGTATTCTATCATTCTCTAACAATAAATTGGAATGATTTTCCTCAAATCTTTAACGTCGTACGAACTCATGCACTTTTCCCATTTGAAGTTATACCCTAAGCCAGCAGTGCAGTCCGTTGTACACGTATATTGCATTCAAATTGAACGGCACTCAGACTTTCATATGAAAAACTTTCTCTTGGAATTAATCGATCGCAGGATTGATATACAAAGATAGAATATTACTGCAGTACTATACTTTTCCACTTCAAATAGAAGTCTTGACAAACTCAATGTTACCATTGCACTATACATATGCTTAATTGAATAAACTTTGTCCTTTGAATAAAAACAAGTGGCTTTAATGGAAGTCTTCTGAGTGCCGAAATGTCAAATTTGATTACGGAATTCTATATTCCATATATCCATATCAAGGATTAACAAACTAATAAAAACCATTTTTAGTATTTATATCCTTGACTAATTAAATTTACAAGTTTCAAGATGAACCACTTCCTCTCAGGCCAGTGAAAGTCGTAAATGTATGTAGTGTATTGAAACTCGAGGCTTTCAAGCGAATCTAAGTAATGTACTCTTATCTTATGATATAAATGCTTTGCTATAAAGTTAATAAGTATATATACTACTGAACGTTATATTTTGAAAGGGCACTTGCTTCAAGTAATAGAGCAGAGCAGGATAGCAGCTTTTTAATTAATCCCCTTACTTAGTTAGCAGAAATATGTAATAATGAATGATGATTTGAGTCTGAGCTTTTAACAACTTGCATAAATTGGATAGGCACACCAAGCCCCCACCGTCGAAGAAACTACTCAGTCCAGGTTCGGAGGGACCCAGCCGAGAAGCAGCAGATACTTCAACAACTAGTATCGCCTGGCCCCAGCTCATCATTCGATGGAGAAAGCAAGCCGACAACACCAAAACCGACGTTAGCAGAGATAATTCAAATGAGTGAGAAGCGCTTACGACTAGCTTCTCAGTCCTCCATGCAGGAGCCTCAACCCTCCACCTCAGCTGCGGCGGTTGCTGCTAACGCAGCATGTAGTAATAATACAAGCATAGATTCTGTCACCTCACAAAGGCAAGGTGGTGACTCAGCAGAAACTAGTTTCACAACAATAGTTCCACAAAGCACAGCAGCTAGCATCAAGGCAGAGAAGAAAGTGACATTTGCTCACATGCTTGATAAACTGGCAGCAGGGGAAATGACATCCTCGTCATCATGTTCTGATGTGAGTTGTGGAGAAGAGAGTAAAATTATTGTGACAGTTCCTCCAAAGTCGGCAACAAAGAAGGATAGGAAAGGACGATTTCGACGGAGTAAATCTTACAGAAGCAGAACAAGTGAGGAGGATGGAGCTGAGATATCTAGTTCTGATACTACACCGGATCCTATATTTCCACCTAGATTTCCCTTGCGGATTTGCATAAGCCCGACTAACACAAGTGGGCCTAGTATCTCTACAACGAATGCTTCGTCTACTTTAACTCTGTCTACTACATCAGGTGGAGCACCACCAGCCGTGCCTACAAGTCTTAGCGCCAAACCTGCATCTTCTTCTGGAAAAATGACCAAGATTGCAAGTGCGGACTCATTGCTTTCTCTTTTCAGAAGATTTTCTGGATCTAGTTCTGCTCCGCCGAGTCCTCAGTATTCTGAGAACGAGGAATCCTCAGCAGGTATGCTCGCGGGTATTCAACTTGGAGTACCTATATATATGAATAATAAAGGCATATATACAAATACATTCATTACTTCATATCAAGATATATAAGATTCACTTTGGTACCATAAACCATACTTCACGACAGTTTTACACTGGCTTAACTTTTATGCACAACATAAATGGACGTTGATGGAGTTTGATGGAAAAAATAAATAAAATCACTAGCGTCAGTTTAGATGCATGAACTCATTCATTGAGTAAACAAACAACAAAACCAACTACCAAGATGACTGCAAATAGAAACTACGAGAGTAATGCATATAAATATAAACAGAGTTAGATAAACAGAGCTAACATTGGTTATATAAGAACTTGTCGGATTTTCAGATAAAGAATGCAAGAGTTTTCTCTTAGTCTCAGCCATTTGAGATTTTACATAACTAACACGTGTGTGTTCTACTTCGTAACTTTTAGAGAGAAAAAAACATTCACTCCATTTGTGTCTTGTATAGTTGGTACAGATGTACTTAATATACTTGATGGAGAAAGTAGAAAAAAAGTTTAATATTGATTCATCCTTTCTTTTCTCACTACGTTCTCAGATTTGCCTCTACACTTAAAATCAGTGAAAGTCGTATGACCTGCCAGTAGAGAGCTGACACTAATTGATGTACTGGTGCGCTCCACACCTGCTTCTACCTTTTGCGAGAGTGACTATATATTTTAGCTAACTTCATTTCATTCCAGTTTNGACTATATATTTTAGCTAACTTCATTTCATTCCAGTTTGTTTGTCCAAGAGACAGAATATTGGGAGTTAAATACATAATGCTGTCACTCATATCAAATTAAACAATATAATATGGTTCCCCAAAGTTCTCACATTTTCGACAACCATTTTCATTCGTATGCATACTGCCACACATGCTACATACTTCTTCTTCGTCTTCCGTAGAATAAAAAAAAGAGGGACGAATAGGTATGTGGTAGCTGATTTAGGATTTACAATGAAATTTTGTGAGGCTCGTGTGTTACAACTAATTTTGTCAATTTTCCCTGTCCTTTCATCCTCTTCGGTTTACTTTGTCCTGTTGTTCGTCTAATTACTGATTGTGAGACACACAAAAGCAATCGCCCTAATTAAATTTACTGACAAACAAACTGATGTAACCCGAGCATGAAGTGTACAATTCAAGGATACCTTTGTCGAAGCCAGAACTTTGGATTGGAAAAGAAAGAAAGGGGGAAAGCACATTTCTCCTTTTTCTTTCATTGGTATGCAGCTCGTACCAGCTCCGTCTTGTTAATACTTGCATGCTTCACCTGTGTGGGGTCAAAGCAAGCAATAATACTAATATCATCCACCTACGTACAACGTATAAAAACACTCACGCAGTACTTGGTGTTGATGTTACCATATACTTATGTGTTAGAGCATATAGGCGTTAGCAATCCAACTTCCACCGATGAACCGCACGTCACACGTACAAAACATGCATGTAGACTTTTCAATACGACAATATAATTCGATTTTTTTGTAATCGTGCTAATACAGTTTTGGCCACTAGCATTTTCTAGAGTGTTCACATAAAACAATTGTGATAGAGATTACACTGCACACTTTACTAGAGAGAAAGGTAGAATGTACGCTACTAAAAGTGAGAGAGAAAGAAGTGAATGAAATAAAATGTGTATGTATATGGACTGTATTAAAGAATTGTTTATTTATTTGTTCTAGGAGCTACCCCACTGTCTACTCCTAGCTCACCACGAAATTCCGCATTATCCCTACGACCACCAGCATTCCTTATAACAACTCCGGAACCTTCTACCAGCTGCAGCAGCAGTAATAATAACAATAATAACACAATAGAGCTCCCAGTAATCGACCCATTCACTCTTGGACCTGCACCTGGTTCCGCATGGAACAGATCATCGGGAGCACAAACTATCACGTTGGAGGTACCAATGCGGGACTACTGTTTATCGCCAATCCACGAAGTACCTACTCCTTTACCGACACCATCTCACTCTCCAGCTCATACACCGATGATGAGACGACCATCTCATGATGATGGAATTCCAATGATAAGAGTGCAAAGCTCAGAAGAAGATGAACATTTTGGATACAGAAGGGAATCTACACCGGAGAGCAGTAATAGCGCTAGTCCTAGAAAAATAGAAATACCCCTCATTTCCATTTCTGTTGAGGATGGTGATAACATTAATGATGATGATGAGGATGATGATGATGACGATGATGGGAGTGATGATGGGGGAGAACAAATAGATTCTCGTGGAGTAAACAAAAGGCAAATTACATCTTTTGAAGAGAAGAGAAGAATGAATTTTCCTGGTGAGCCGGAAGTCATCCCTGATGTTCTAATCAATGTGCCACCTGATGCATCCCTAGAGAGTAAGCCGGATCACAATGATAGAGAGAATATGTCAGGTTACTGTGTGGATTCCGGCGGACCAGGTCCACCAACTTCTCTATTTGGTTCTCAAGTGAGATCCAAGCCAAGACCGCCACCACTCATATTTGCCAACGAAATACTGACAAGTTGCAGCTCAAAAACTTCAAAAGAAGACAGCAGTGGGAGTACGAGTAGTGGAAGCGGTAGCACATCCAGCAATACCAATTCCAGTAGCTGCAATAGCAGTTGCACAAGCACCACCAGTAGCACAAGTAGTACAAGTTCATCTAGCAGTGGTGGTTGCGGTAGTGGTGGCGGCGGTGAAGCGGCAGGTAATGGGAACAATAATTCTAAAGGAATGCTAAATGACATTCCCCTTCTAAATGTCGAATTTGCAACTCCTGTGTCTGAAGTTTTACCCAAATTTGTTACATCTCAAGAGGATATTGGAGCATGTATGTCGGATAAAACTCCTACAGTAGAGGTAGTCTCTTGTATGGCAATTCCCCAAATCTGGGATTGTCCACTGGTACCACCAATGATTACAATAAATCAAAGCTCTGAAGCTGAGTCTGACAGCGATACAACTGTTGCAAAATCTATACGAAGGCCAAACCTCAATTTTCTCAGCCCTTTTGCTGGCGACACGAATCGAGTACCGTCTGAATCCAACTTGAGCACGTCTGGATACTCATCTATGGCTAGTCCTTGTGCTATCCCGATGTCCATCAGTGAGTCCATTGTGTCCTTCAGAAATGGATGACTATCATAACTGTCACCATTCACATGGAAATGCTAATCATCCTTTCATCCGTCGCTCCTCATTGACGCCAGGTACACCTAAAAGAACGTCTCCCACTCAAAGACGAAGTTCTCTGAATTCTGGTCTCGCATCTTTAACTTCCAGTGGCTTTCTTGACAAGAGAAGTCAAAGCGAAGAAAAATATGAGGAAGATAAGATAAAACTTGCTGAGGTAGAAATAGAAACGGACTCCGCTGTAGAAATCGAGACTGATATGGAATATCAACCAAATTCTAGTGAAACAGCTACCACAAACACTATACTGAGCCCACCTGAATGTAGTGATAACAGCAATACTATACTTGTACCAGCTTCCACTCCACCTACTCCCATTGTACCCATATTTCCAGAAGATTTAAAGTGCATCAACAACTTGCTCCAAGTTCCAAAGAAAGGTTTTCCCAAGAGTCGAAGCTTGGATATAAATTCAACCATGATGAATGATATGGCTTATATGGGTAGAGCTGGTGTTATTACCAGCACAACTTCTCCTGGTATTACAAATACTGAAGCACACATTAGAAACCAACAGCTAAAAGCTTTAGGTCCAAGTCTAGACTCCAAGTTGAATTCCATGGAGCAATTTTTTAATGGGCAGAAAGGAGTTGGAATAACAATCAGCTTACCACCACCAGCAACTACATCAAACAAGAGTCTTGTTCACAGCACAGGAAATTTGATAGAAATCCCTGAAGAAAGTAAAGAGAGACGATTATCCCCAGTGAGCTCACGAAGTGAAAGTCCGCTCAGCGAGCTAAGTGCTGTTAGTGGATTCGCAGCTTTCCCTGGCTACCCTATTACAGACTCAGATGGCATGTATGACTGTCCAAGTTCTGAAGTTCCTTCAAATAATAATATTCCAAGACTCACAAGCTTGAATAAATTAAGTCCACAACAACAACTAAGACGTTCTGGCCGGAGAAAAGATAGGAGACTAGCGAGAAATAAAACATTACCATCTACCTCTGTCGTAACATCTGTTGCTGACTTATTACCTCCACCGCTGATCCCATCTCCGGTTGTTTATCAAACTGCGGTAACCTCACCCACCTTGAGCGATACAAGTAAGCCAGGAAACACTGGAGGGGAAGGGGTTGTTGCTAATAATTCTCCTATTATTTTCGGACCAGACGGAAACGAGGAGAGAAGTGTTGGAGCAAATCTTAGTCAATTAGTCTTTCCCCATATTGATCTGCCTCCAAGCCTTGCTCGTGAAAGTCTTGTACCTGTTGGTGCAATTAGTATTAAAAGGGCTAGCCCAAAACGGAGGGTTAGAGCTCAGCCTAATCTCGACATTTCATCCAGCTCATCAGAAAGCTTGAGCTCACGTTCAAGGTAATACTTATAACGTACATTTTACTTATTGCTAGATGGTTTTCATGAAATGAAATGTACAATACGACTAAATATGAAAAATATGAGACACACATCCCACATAAATTTTTTGTTAACTTGGAATACATTGTATTTTCCATAATCCTAATACTTTTTCCACTCTTGATCTCCTCTTCTATGTTGGTAGGAGTCGAACAAGTGTAAGCTCCTTTCAACAGAGTAGCTGTAGTCCTCACAAACGATCATTGGAAGAGGGAGAACCCACGTACGCCTTGAGTGACAGTGCAATTGGGAAAGTAAATTCCATTTCTGATGTAGTCAGCAACAAAGAGGCTTTAACTGGGGAAGATGATTGCGTTCCTGGCACAAGCAAAAAGGTTTGAAAACTCTTCTCCTTCTTTTTTTTAAGAATAAAATTGGTTATGCGGTGGTGTGTTATTTCATAAACATGTTTGTATATGTATTGATCTTGAGTTAAAGAACGTGTAGAATTTTACGGAAAAGAAAACAAATAAACATGAATTGCATTCCTTTTCAGTTTGGGAAAAACTTCGAAATATTTTGCTTGCTCCATATTTAACATGGAGGAAAAGTAAGTGAAAAAGGCCAAAGGTTTTTTAGGGACTATATAGATCTTATGTAAATACATACTTTTACTCATGTACTGTATACTGTATATAAGTTGAGCTGATATTTGGTCTACATTTATATCTCTATCTATGGTTGGCAATCTCCATAGACCAAATTATTCCATATTATGCTATCCCTGCTGACTAAGATAATATATATTATGTAGCAAGAAGAAACAATAAGTAGCCAATGATAACTTTTACCATACTTGCTGTATTTTTTGGATGATATATTAAAAAATAAAATATAACATGATATGCTTGTTGAAACCCTATACCAGACTAATATAAATACAATCAAGAGGCTTAGGGATTGCGACTTATAATAAAATTCTTATGATTTTTGTGTAGGCTCAAGACATAGCACCCAAGCCCGATGTGATTCAGCAGCAGCCTACGTCTTCTAATATTAGTGGTTTAAGCCCCAGAGCTCAGGGGCAAAGTAATAGTCCAGCAAAAAGAAAGATATCAAGGCTACGGACAATCAGTCACCAAATTAGGTAAGCTACTTAAAGTTGTTTATCAGATACCTTCTCATTACATTGAAAACGTTTTAGGCTCAAAATGTAATTCCTTCTCCTTTGGTTTAGGTTTTTGCGTCGTTTGGAGCTGAGCCTTATTCGTAAAAAAGAATGCCTCACATCCGTAAACAGACCACAGGAAACACTTCTTGCAGATGGTCGACGTGACAGCTTGTTTGGGCGTTCGGATTCTTGGGACACTAGTAGAGAAGAGGATATAAGTGATAGCTCAGAGTCGCCTTTAGAGGAGAATAATAGTGGCGCAGAAGAAAGTCTATTGAATGAAACAGAAGCACCGCTTATTCCTCGTTCTTCGTCTTCACCAGGAACATTGTGTTTCAAAGGACCTTCAAACCGTGCGAAACCCAAAGGTGGGAATAAAATGACTCACATGGATTTGCTGGACTAATTGCTCAGCTGCCGAATTATTAAGCTCTCACAAAAAGAGGCTACGGAAATATAAGTAGGAGGCGAAGGATTATGCACTAGTCATAAATCATAATTGATTCAATATCATTATATGTAACATACCAAATGTTTATGCTAAAATAACCAGTATTCTACGTTCTTAATGTGCCCCGTGGTTTAACTTAATGCACTATACAGACAACAGATGCACGTCTCGACTTTACCGAACTTCTTATGGAAGTTTATATATTACATTTACATGCCAATGTGTTATTAGCTCAGATACATCAGTTATCATTATGAGTTAAGTGTGTCAAGTTTAAAAATTTAACAACCTCACCATCATGTTATTATTATGTATTTAAGTTTGCAATTACAATATATTACTGTCAACCACTCAACCATGATAATTCTTTCAAGGTTGATTTTGAATGGGAAAATTTTGCTGTGCAAAATACTTGCTATCTACACATCACGACGTTGATTGGAGTGGGGGTAATATGTGGACTTGTATTTTAGATTATATTTTATTCTATTCATTTCGGTTATTTCACCTTTCTAAGCTGGCTTAGAATACGGTACTTATTCTAAGTATGAAGGACGTACTTAAGCAAAAATAGACCTTCGTGGAATTATATTGTAGGTTTGGATAAATTGCGCTGGCGAGATGTAAGTATATTGTAGCGTTGGTTGTTATTCATGGAATTATAACCTGTATACAGCAGTACGGAATAAGAGGATGTAGAAAGGGATGAAGATTTTTAGGGAGGATCAAATATACTATTTTGTAACACTGAAAGCACTTAACTCTATTATTACTTTTGAGGATTAAATAAATGTCAATTTACGTAACAAACTAATTAACTCTATAATATACTATTATCAAAGGAAAAGAGTATTACTTTAAACAAAAGACCTACTCAACGTCAGTACATACATATAGAATATAGATGGATGATGGATATTATATAAGTACATATTACAAAAGTATTATAAATATACAAGATTTCCATTGTTATGTGTGATTTTAAAAAATCAGACATTCTGTGTGCAGCACGTTTTCCGTATGTGAGATCTTCATATTTTAAAATAAATGTATGTAATACATATATAAGTTTCCAATAAATAACTTGTCTTGCTATAAAATCTCTAGTTTTTTATGTGTAATATACAATCCCAATGCTTTTCTGTTCGTAAATTCGTAATAATTCATGAAACATTAGGGAAAGGGGCCACTGAGGGAGGTACTGTGGGTGCCATTGACCATTTTCGCTTTTTCTTCTTTTTGGCTAATTCTTCGTCAGTCTTAGGAGGAGGCGATTTTAGCCACCCGAACCAGCCTGAACTTGCTGGAGCATGTTGTGCCTCTCCATCTTCAAGAGGCGACTTTGAGCGCTTGTCTTTCACTTTATTTAATATGTTTTCTTCACGAAACATTGTCTTTGTCATCACTTGGTTGAAAACAAAATCATCTTCTACTTCGTGTAAGAGACCTGGATTATTAATCTCGTCATTGAGATCATCAAGCAAGCCATCTTGTCTAAGAATAGTTCGAAAAGATACGGAATGTTATTTTGTTGTCAGAATTTGATTATACGGGAGCAAATATCCATTAATGAATTCATAACTTGTATTATTGTAATGTACCCCGTGTGAGTTTTATTATAATCTCGGGCATATTTCAAATCGTGTTTCCAAAACCGTTCAAATGAATTTCTCGATGTATAAGGGGCTACCTCTTTAATCTGCAAGTATATTTATATGCCACTGAAAGCTTAAATCTATAAAATTGCATATCAAATGAATTTTTACCTTTAAAACCAACATTCCAGTAAAAAATATTAAGACAATATTCAAGAAGGTTCAAGGAAATGCTAACAGTTCCCATAATCGCAAATTCTTTTAGAGAATTCGCACAGTAAAGCTCTTTATGATTACGCCAATGGTCTACTGCTGGATCTGAAGGGTCCCCTGAGTGTAGATGATCATCACATGAGACATCCAAAGGATTCCTGTGTTCAAGGGTAGGAATATGTAAAGTAAACACATAGCATGGGAAAATGGCATAAATAAAACAGGTAAAGGCATGGAGAAAGTGCGAAACGGTGAAAGTGAAAGAAAGTACATGTGTGCCAAATTCTCTCTCACTGCTATTACGAAGGCTAATCCATAGAAAACACCCTACAATAATGAAATTGTTATAGCATCAGATATGAACTGTAAAATTATGTGAACAGCAATTACAATTTACTTCAATCTTTGTTCTAGTCTTTTACGCACAGCATTTACACATGGTGGAAGCAGACTAGCAGATATAGCAACTCCAACCAAGGATCCCGCATTTCCAGCTAAGATGGATAAGGCCACACCTAAAAAAATAAAATGAATTAAGCATTGCTTTGAATTCTTTAAAAAAATATGACGTCCATCCCCATTATTTTACTATATTCTACCTGCTCCAGATGGAATAGCTATCCCTGCCCCTACCACAAGCGATCTCAACTGACTGCGACCATACATTTCTGATGTTGGCCATCTTTCTAAATCTTTCCAGGGACCGGCGATAGGCTTCGCTTCAACAAATACTCCAAAAACAAAGCCAACCAGAAGACAAAGAAACAGACCAAACATCTCAGCCAACACTCCTGTTTTCATCAGTGAATAATCTCTAATCATTGCTCCAAATGTGAATGCCTGTGAAAAATT
The DNA here is from genome assembly GCA_036850725.1 of Orchesella villosa. NCBI lineage: Eukaryota > Metazoa > Arthropoda > Collembola > Entomobryomorpha > Orchesellidae > Orchesella > Orchesella villosa. The sequence goes on along the minus strand of JAANSM010002646.1, from coordinate 2,693 downwards.
TATGACAGGATCTCACAATTCGAATTCGATTTGCCCTATCAATAATTAATTATTATAAAAATTCTGCAATGCTTTTTAATCCATCTAATTCGTACCATAATTGGGCCCATTAGTGGAGAAATGAGCATACTTGCTACCAAATTTACTGAGCTGTCTTCAAGCAATCCTAAAGATGCTATACACCTGTGTCGGGCATTGAAGGAACGAGATTAAAATAATTGGAAAGGCACAATAAGTTTGGATTTGTATTTAAATTATGAAATGTATATTTAGTCAATAAAATATTAATATTCACACCCTGCTACAAGGACTAAAACGATGAAGTCAAAGGTGATGACAGAATTGGCTTTTACGTTTTGAACAACTTGAGCTACTGTCAATCGAGCTTTAATTGATTCTACGAAACCTTTCCATTTTCCCTTTGCAACTTCGTTTGTCTCAGCATCCTCTGCGGATTCGATTTCATGTTCTTGTGTGAAGACCGTAGCAGTACAAACGCTGTTAGTAATTCACAATTCAAATATAATATATTCAATCAATTTCAACATTTTATTGACTTATTCGCCCTCACTTCAATTACTACATGGATGTTACATTCTATTATAAATTATATTGTTATATTTGTCGGAGTACCTCAGAGTTGAGTCGTACTTTTTCCCGATTCCAACAGTATGAAGATGATTGATAATAGTATCTCCCAGCCTAGTATTCACTGTAAAGCAAATCTGTGAAAATTTTCCGTCAATTGAATGCTCCCAACTTGCATTTAACAATTTAAATTTTGTTAGTGCCTCTTCCATGTGCTGTTAATATGAAATACTTAATGTTCATTCAATTACCCGGTCCCCGAATTGAATATAAATGGAAAATAAAATGGAGTAGAATCATAAATAATCTAGCTTTCACCTTCTCCAAAAAGTGACTGTTGATAACTTCCTTAAGTTCAACATCAAAAGAAGCTCTACTTGCTGTATCAGCTTCTTTGCTTGTCCTATTGGTCAAACGAGTTGACGACAATAGGTCCACAGGAATGTCCACATGTGTCATCTTCATTGTATCTCTTGTGATTTCGAGGAGCATTTTCAAGTTATTTTGATACACTGTGTACTTATGTAATTCATCTTTCACCTTTGGTAAAAAGATTTCTTTAGATGCTTCAATTCGTATTTCATTTTTTGTTCCTGGTCGTTGCGAGAGTCCACCTGCTAAAGAGGGTTCTGTTGCCGACATCATTGATGCCTGGTCATATGCACCACCTCCCCGAATTGAAGTTGCAACAGTTACATCTGACTCAGAATCACTGTTAAGATAATGGTGAGCATAAAAATATTGTTATTGAAGGTGAAATTGGCCGTCAGCCGTGGGGAAAGTTAATACACTTACGATATTCCTAGTAAATAAATTTTATTTTCATTGAGTCGCAAACGAAATTCGCAACTGCGGACAGGTATACTGATAGTAAATAATGACCCCATTCTAGCGACTCAAGCAAATATGCCCAAGATATTCTGCTATAAGCATAAGGTGGTATTGGGACGGTCACTCAAGGTCCTGACATGTGCATGCTTGTGTTTGATTAAATTCAACTTGAAAGTTGATGGTTTGATTATTCTGATAAAATATTATAGGCACAGATCATAACGCTGATTAAAGCTTATTTCAGAGTCCGATTCGATACCATTAGTTACCCTACTCCACCATATATTCTGTAACTGGAGTCAATAAACGTATAGGAATGCTTTTTTCTGCCATTTTGTACCTCTGACCTCTTCCGTGAAAGTCCTCGCCTTCATTAACATTTTGCAAGAACTATTTTTTATGAGTGTGATGCGATGCGAACTGTGCACGCGTTTTTGCATAATATGCATTATTTTGCCTGTAAAATGATGTTTATGATAATCAAAACCAAATACAAGATAGCAAGTATACGTCTATTAATTTTATTTTACACCTCAATTCATCTCATACACATATATATTTATATATTATTTTACTTATATACTATACATTGTGATATTATCATTACAATGCATGTGTAACTTAAATTTAAACAGTGCATAACAAAGCTAACATAAATTGACATATGAAAGTTGATGTCATTCCTTGTAAACTATTTAATGTAATAAAAATCTACAACAAACAAAGTCGGATTGTAAAATTGTATTTGATTTCATCATTGTCAACACAGTGTGTTTATATAATCCCTTCAAAATGATGATATCATTTAAACAAACCAATATTTGAAAGTTTTTCTTTACAAGAAATACGGATAGTATCATTAATTGATTTGTACGATGCATAATAATTCTATTGATATTAAAAATTATACAATTAACAGTAATCCGGTATCGCGGTATATGATTGTAAGTGCACTAACTAGAAATTGAAGGGTAAGCATAGTAGGCGATATTTTTCCATGCATGGGATTTATCATACAACTGTTACCAACTTAAAATATTTTTGCAACAATGAAACGCATCAAAATACCTAACGAAAACTGTTACAAATAAAGCGAGAACATTGAAGAATATCACAAAGTTACTCTCATCAGCAATATGGTTGCAACTTAACTACAACATTTTAGAACTACACGTAATGTACACATATTATATAAATGCTTAGATTGTGAGTGCAATATTTTCTATCCTAATAATATTAATCATAGACAGTGCAGCACCAGTGAAAACACATTT